>OVAN01006847.1:0-20577 GCA_900406275.1 Anastatica hierochuntica | reverse complement strand
TAAAAGCCAGTGTGGATCAAGTAATTTTTCAACTCAAGATACCATGCCCTCGGAGCTTGTTTTAGGCCATAGAGAGCTTTCTTCAGGTGCCAAACATGGTGAGGTCTGTCCGGATCAACGAAACCTTGTGGTTGTGGCGTGTAAACATCTTCAGTCAGCTTCCCTTGAAGGAAGGCGTTATTGACGTCTAGCTGTCTCACTTTCCAGTCTTTTGATGCGGCTACACCGAGGACAATTCGAATGGTTGTAAACTTCACCACCGAACTAAAAGTCTATGTGTAATCAATACCTGGTTGTTGATGATAACCCTTTGCGACGAGTCGCGCTTTGTACCGATCAAGTGAGCCATCGGCTCGATACTTCTTCGTGAAGATCCATTTATTGCCGACGAGGTTTTGATGTGGAGCCGGAGGGACGAGGACGAAGGTGTGGTTCTGGACGTGGGCGTTGAACTCGGATCCCATTGCTCCTCTCCATCGTTCATCTTTGAATGCTTCCGTAGCCGTCCTTGGTTCCGTATCGGTATGGGTTTGGGATTGGGTGGTAGAGGTAAGAGTATATTTGGTATTGGGTTTTCGGATTCCGACTTTTGCTCGGGTCTGCATCTGGTGATGATTGGCGGGGGTGGTGGTTCATGGTGAGAGGTGTCGGTTTGGGAGTCGGAGGTTGGAGAGTATGAGTTTTGGGTTGTGGTGTTTGACGGTGGAGAAGAAGATTGGGGGGAAGTTATTGGGCTTGGGTTGTTAGTATTTGGACCTGGATGGTTGGGATTTAGTTGAGGACATGGGCTGGGAGAGTTGTCTCCTTGTTGAGTTGACGATGCAGAGTCTGGTTGAGGGGCAGCAGGTGGTGTTGGATCAGAGCTCAGAGGCGTTGGCGGCGGAGACTCTATGAGAGGCCCGACCAGGGGAGGTATGACGAAGGCAGGAGAGGTGTGGTCATTGCATGGGTGAGATTGTGATTGTTGAGAGATGGGAGATGAGTCGGGTGTAGCGAATGGGAATTGGTTTTCAGTAAAACGGACATGGTGCGATGTGTATATTCTGTGGGTTTCAGTGTCTAAGCAAAGGTAAGCACTTTGAGTTAGGGAGTATCCGAGGAAGACACACGGAGTGGATTTGGGCTCGAGTTTGTGGGAGTTGTATGGTTTTAACCATGGGTAACAGAGACAGCCAAATGTTTTGAGTTTGGTGTAGTTAGGGTCGGAGCGGAACAGTAGTTGGAATGAGGATTTCATGGACAGGTTGGGAGAGGGTAGGCGGTTAATTAGGTAGACGGCGGTGGATAGCGCAAAAGGCCAGTAAGAGGTTGGGACAGAGGCTCGGGTAAGAAGAGAAAGGCCTGTTTCTACGATATGACGGTGGCGACGCTCGGCTAAGCCGTTATGTTCTGGTGTGTGAGGAGGAGAGGTGTGATGGGAAATACCATTAATGGCGAGAAAGGTTTTTAGGGCAACAAACTCTCCGCCATTGTCAGAGAACAACGTGCCGATTTTTGTTTGGAACTTGTTCTCGACAAGTGCTTTGAATCTGATGAATGTTTGTTGCACTTGTGATTTGTATTTGAGAGGGTATAGCCAAGAGTATCGGGTATAATGGTCGACAAGAAGAAGATAGTATTTGAAGTTGTCAACGGATGTTACTGGAGATGTCCAGACATCAGTGAAGATAATTTCTAATGGTTTTGAAGAGGTGATAGAGGTTTCTGAAAAAGGGAGCTTATGGCTCTGATGCATTAAACAATCATTGCAAGAATAGTCTTTTGATAGAGAATCAGTAACAGGTAAAGAAAAGCGAGAGATGATGGATTTTAGAATAAAAGAAGAGGGGTGGCCAAGGCGAGAATGCCAATCTGAGAAAGTTCCGATGGTCTTGGAGGTGGCTATATAGGCTGCGGGAAGATGGTTTGTGGTCGGCCACTCATAGAGTTCTCCGTTAGTATGGCCTTGGAGTAACCGAGCCCCCGAGCTGAGATCCTTCACCTGAAAAAGAGTGGGGAAAAACTCAATGGAAACTTTGTTTTGATTGCAAAGTTGATAAACTGATAGTAAGTTTTTCTGTATTTCAGGAACAAATAAGACAATGGATAAAGAGAGTTGTTTAGTAGGGGTAGGTAAGATAGAGGAACCAGTTTTGGTGATTGGTATTGCGGAACCGTTACCAAGGACGACATCTTCGCCACCGGTGTATGGTTGATGGAGTGACAAGTTGTTGAGGTCAGAGGTAATGTGCTGTGTTTCGCCAGAGTCTACGATCCAAGGATTTGGGAGCGGAGGCTGAGTGCTTGCGAGGTTGGCCCGTGGTGTCCAGGGAAGTGATGGTGGAGCCGGTGTAGGGAGCAGAGGAGAACCTTGATGCTGTGAGTACGATTGCAGCTGAGGACATCTCTGAGCAGAGTGACCTTGTTGGCGACATAACTGACACTTCCCGAGATAAGGTCTCGGTTCTCGAGGAGCATTGAATCGTGGCGCATAAGGCTGGTGGCTAAATTGTTGGGGTCGCTGGTTGTTGTTGCGATAATGGTTGTTGTTGTTGCGATTTTTGTTGTTGGCATAATTAGCAGTGACAGGAAAAGATTGAGCCGGTAGCATCGGCAGCAGTTTGGCCTCATGATTGCGCAGCTTTTCGTGTAGTTCTGTGATTGTCGGTGGGACCTCTCTGCCCTCGATCTGGTCCACAACCGGTTTGTACTCCTCGGGGACACCATCGAGAAGTTGTTCTACCTGGTCTTCATGATCGATCACTTTACCAAGCAGCGCCAACTGGTCAAATCGCGTGACCATACCTTGGACATAGTCATCAACTGTTCTGGTGCCTTTGTTCCAGTTCTTGAGTTGAAGTTTGAGCTGTTTGATGTGTCCGCGACTGGGCGTGGCGTAGAGTGCAGAGAGTTTTGTCCAGACCTGTGCCGTAGTTGTGGCTTGAGAGAGGAGAGGCTGAATGGTGCTGGTGATTGCTCCAATGAGACCACTGTAAATTAAGCGATCTTGACGCTTCCAGAGAAGGTACGCAGGGTTGATGGTTTCTGCATTATTAGTGACAAGAACAACATCTGGTATCATAGTAGATTCATCGAGAAAATGAGCTAGATTATAGCCATCAAGAAGGGCGTGGATTTGGCGACTCCACATAATATAGTTTGATGTGGTGAGTCTAGTGATATTGGTCATGTTGACGTTTAGGAGAGATGTGGTGTTGGTCGGGATGGCATCAGTGGCATTGGTTGTTGGGACAGGGAGGTTGTTGGTGGCAGCCATGGTGGGAACAGAGAGTTACAGGGGAAGAGTTAGAACAGAGAGTTATAGAGGAAGTAGTGGTTTGAAGAAGAAGAAGAAAAGGATGAAGAAGAGCGGCTGAGAGTGAAGAAAAGAAAAGAGAAATAGGTTTTTAGGATCTAAAGGCGTCTGATACCATATAGTAAAGTGTATTGTCATATTTCTTATTCATCCTCTTTACAATGTATTTATATTACAAGTGTGAGATACTATGATCAAGGTGATTGCTATGATTGAGATGATTGATCACGATATCTTGATATATATGGAATGATGATATTGTCATTCCCTTAATAGTAGGGACATCACCGTTTCTATGGCGTGATGAGAGCTGAACTCAAAAACAATCTTCGTGGGGCTGATATTGGATAGACTTCCACAATCCAATAGATGCAATGAAGATCAGCTTTGATCGTAGATGAGATGAAGGAGAAAGCTCTGCGACAATGTGTATGACATAAACCATACTGGTCTCGTACTAACCAAGATGTACCGCAATAGGGGCTGGTCATTTTCTAGGATGAACCAACATTACATTTCATTATACCCCAGGAGGAAGATGCCACAAGCGACTGATGGTATGGCCAGGACGTTGACTACCCGTGGGTATAAGGTCTGAGGAGTTACCGACCATCCATAATTCAGCGTCTTATTTTGCTTTCTCAAAGATTGCAACGAGGTTAGAAGAGGATTTGTCAAACACCAGGCGATTCTTTGCCTTCCAAACTAAGGTTTTGGGGTCTCCTTTTTGACTTATCCGTAATAGATGGTAGATGTCCAAAAGTACAGAGGATTGAGAAAAACCATGAGGAGGGATCAACTCTGGAGCATTCCTCCATACTTGTTCACCAGGTCACAATAAAACAGGACGTGGCTGATGGTTTTCGATGCCGATCCACAGTGTAAGAAGGTGGTGTCATCACGAAGATTACGTGTTTGTAGCCTATCGTAGACGGCCAGCGCGCCTGCTAAATTTTTTCATAGAAAATGCTTTACCTTAGGTGAAGCGTTGGTTTTCCAAATATGCGACCAAACCTTCTTCTCCAAAGGGGATAGACTTGGCTCCTCTTGTTCTTGATCCACTATCGTTGCTTCCCAGAGTCTATACCCACTCTGCGATGTATAGGCCCCTGTTTTCGTGAATGGTCAAATGTAGAAGTCCTCTAAGGATAACGATGTCTTCATTTTGAATATGGATGTTGCATCAAAATCGGTAAAAGTATGATAAACGAGTCCTACATTCCATTGGCCTGTAAACGGGTCTAGGAGTTGATGAACTTTTAACTCTAAGTTGATGTGCTCTCCCATGCAAATTGGTGGTCTCAGAACAGAATCAAAAATTCAGTTGTCGAACCAAACATAAGTGTTACCACCATTGCCTATCGATATAGAAACTACAAATTCATTAATACCGAGTTTGCTACTATTGGAAGAGAAGACAATACAAACTAAAATCACATAATTCAATAATTTAATAATCTCAGGAGAAGATGGCAAGCATATGCGAAGGTATATAGTACAATATTGCCATCAAACTATTATGCTATATATATACTATAACACCAAGCGTAAAGTTATTAAATCTCGTTTCTTAATTATGTATACAGGTCACCGTGCACGATCCGACATTTTTAAAATTTTTATAACGTCCTATGCACAATTAAGTTGTGCCCTTAGTGTTCAAGTAAAAATTTTTGGAATGCCGATCACTTATATAAAATCGCATTGTCCTAAGTGATTCCCTATACGCCGGACCGACTCGGGAAAGATGGATTGGTTTAGGGTTCCAAACTAATAGTTATGTGTTTCTTAAAACAGATCCAGGGAAAAGCTGGTGGCCAGAACTAGTGGAGACAAAAGGAGAATATGCAAAAGAAGTGATCGAAAGAGAGAATCCAAAATGACTGCTGAAATTATTTTGGATGGAACAATAGTTCCCGAGATCTTTATTTGCACTCGTGTTTACGTTTGGGTCAATGATTGTGGTATCGTTGTTAAAATCCCAAAAATTGGTTGATTAAGTTACATGCAGTATCAACAAATATATTGTGTTACAAAAATATAATGTAAGTTTTTGTTGTATTTACGTTTGTAATAATGAAGAGATTGTATGATCTCTGGTTGTGTGATCATGTTATATCTCTTTCACAATCTGCATAAATAAAGCTGAAAAGAAAAAAAAGTCTCTCTCTTCTTCCCCTGTTCTCTCTCTTCCATAGTTTTAGGGACGAGAGATTGAGAGACTTAGATATGGCATACTTTTTTGTTTTTTTGGTCTATTTCCGATGGTGTTCGGATGGTCTCCGATGTAAATTCGGTTTTAACTTCCGACAAATTCGGATCAGCTTCTGGCTAAGTCCAGATCTTGTTTTGTATTGAATAAGTTCCGATATAGATCAGATTAACTCTTTTGCTTTTCTTCTCTCTTTTCTTTTATTTAATCGTTTTTTCTTCTAACTTGATCTTCAGACATCGTCTTTCTTAGTCAGAGTAGGTTTCAAGACTTGCTTTTTAACTCATGGGCCGTTCTTGGCCATTAGAGCAAGCTTCTACTCGAAAGAATGAGATCGGTTTGGCGATCAGGAGAGAGAGAGAAACGATCTATGCTTAAGTAAGGAGGGGAGAAGAATAAGAAGACAGTGTTTGAAGGCCCTGAGTTCCGATTACAAAAGACAGTATCAGTTACATCAGCGGAGGAGAGCATCAGAAACGGAGGAGAGCGTCAGAAGCAGAGGTGAGTGCAGCGGTGCTGAAAGTTTTGTGTGAGTGCACGTGGCAGGAGAGGAAGATGGAAGAAGGTTATAGAAGAAGCCACGTGGTTGGCTGTACATCAATCCTTCTATATCGTGCTTATCTTTATAATCTTTTAAATTTTGTTTATTTTCTCCTCTATTTGGGCTTAATCTTCACTATGTAAACTGATCAACGCTTTTGTAAATCTTATTGGGCTAATGAATCAAATCTTGTCGGCAAAAAAAAAAAAAACTGAAAATATTATGTTTATTTAATTATCTTTTTCAAACTAATGATTGCAAAGTCATATCTTGTATTTATGTTTTATCAGAAAAACATTGTTTGTTAATGTTGCTACTAAATAAAATGGCCTTCGTACTATATTTGTGGTGGACTATCATCATATTTAATTATCTATACTATTATTAAATAAAAAGTCAAAAGCTGATGTGGTGTTCATACAAAAGCCGAATGTGACGTGGCATCGCGAAAAAATTCGCTGGAAAATAGTAAAAAATAGATGTTAAAATCGGCCCAGCTGATGTGGAGTGATCTAGTGCCTACGTTTTTTTATTTTCTTACATGGAATCGTTGTATCCGTCCATTTTTCTCCACCAACCGAATTAGGACTGTTTTACCCCTGCGCGAAATTATGTAATTATCTCTAAAAAATGTTTAATTTCTCGGCCAATCAAAATTTGACTACGCCCCCAGATATCTTGGTTTGCAATCTTAGCGGTGTTTATCCTTTATTTAGTATTTATCTCTTTATTTTTAATATAGTCTTTTGATCTTTAAACCCTAGAATATCTATTTGTATATTTGTATAAATAATCTACTCCCTTTGCCACAAGGATTCACGTTTTCATCATCACTTTTTCTACTCTCTTCATTAATATACGATTTAGATAGGGGATGGTAATTGTTTAATATCATCGTTTTGATTTTATGTTTTGTGTATTGTAATCGGCTACTCCCTTATCCACAAGGTTAATAATCAACTTCTATTTGTAATTTTTTTAAAAAATCTAGCTATTGCCATGTTTTGTTTTGTAGGAAGATCAAATTCAAGTTTCTCTTTCGAAGACGGAAGTATACTTTTAGGGACGACTCGCAGGAAAAACACCTTAAACTCTAATTATGAACCTATAACTGTCTTACTCGGCACATCCTCAGTTATTATATTTAACGAAATCTAACTATGCCCGTGCATGGCACGAACCAACATCTAGTTCTTTGGTAAATGAATTTTGATGTGCGAAAGATTGTACGTCCGGAAATGATAAACTTTAAATCTAGTAAGGAATAAATTGTCGATGAATAACGATAAATTTTAGTAAGACCATCTCTAATGATTTACTCTATTTTTTATTTCAAATATAGAGTACTTTATAAATAGTAGATGAGTTTGCTTCAATGGTTCACTCTATTTTTTACTCTAAAAAAGAATATTCCGAGTATATTCCATTTTCTTTTTGTTTATTAATTTATTGTATAATCCACAACTTTAAAATATTTAAATTTCACCCATTTATTTTATTTTATGATAATTATCCATTAAAATTACGAAATTATTAAAATCAAACATATATTTTAATGATCTTGGTGGATCTAGAAACAACACACCGGATTATTAAATTACAACTTCGTGTTATGATAAGTTTCTTTAATCATTATTTCGATTTTTTTTTATATTTTCAATCTATCATGTTCTAATTTAACATATCTTATTAGTGTATTTTAAAATTTTAACTAATTAGATAAATATTTCCTTTCGTATAATTTTGTTTAAAAGTGAAAAGTATAATTTTATTGGGTAATAACTAAAAACATATAAAAGTTAAGGCTTACTTTGTAAATAAAAATGTTCCACTTAAAATAGAGGAAATGAATAGTGTTAGTCTATATTTGAAGTAACACTATTCATTTCTTTATTTTTTAGGGTAAAGCATAGAGTACCATTGGAGCTCATTTTACTTCAAATATAGAGTTTAGACTGAAAAATAGAGTACCATTGGAGATGCTCTAAGGTATAATATATCTGGAGAACAATTGTGATATTGTGACTAACGGTTTGAAAAAAAACTCAAATCCCTAAAATAATGATGTTGCTTATGATTATAGACTACTATAATTATAGTAGCACTTCTGAATTATGAAGCATTAGTTACTTCGCTCGAACCCGTGATCTTCTTTTTTAATAGAGTGATTTTTACCATTATGTCAACACTAAGTTGGTTTTAGTTACGGATTCAATAAATATTATTTCAGTTTATGTTCTCAAATGAACGTTTTTGTGTGTGTTAGGGCCTTAGGGGTTCACCTAATTTGTTCCAATGTATAAGACTATTAAAGCCAAATGTGGCATGAGATGTTATAATTTAGATTGCAGTTCGGCACATAAAATCAAATATATTAGACTATGTATATATTTATGTTGATATTATGGTATGTACATAAGAGTAATTTCATATGGTAGCTACTAGGTATCTTCATGTACATATATTGAGGTTTATGCCTTTGAGAATTATAAGTGAAAAACCTTCTCATACGTATCTAGGTTTTATCATGGTATTAGAGCGCTTTTAGCTTAATTTGTGAAGCTTGTGATCGATCTTGTGACAAAGATTTGATTGAGGGTTTTTTTCTCGACAAGAACTACTCTGTTATACGACTTCTTTTTCTCTGTTTAGCAAAGTTACAATGAATGATTTTGAAGATCCAAAGGATTCGGGTATGAGCTCTACGTCGAAGGATCACTCTGTACCGAAAGCACGTGTTGAGGTTCAGAGGAGAACAATTTCTCCTTATGATCTTTCACCAAGTGACAATCCATGACTTGTGATTTCTCGGCCACTGCTCAAAGGATCGAACTATAATGAATGGGCAACAAACCTGAGAATATCTTTGAAGGCTCGGAAGAAGTTTGGATTCGTGGATGGAACACTTCCTTGCCTACGTGATGACTCTGAAGATTATGAAAATTGGTGGACAAACAATGCTTTGGTTTTGTCTTGAATCAAACTTACGGTGGTAGAAGATGTGAGATCGACATTGTCACAATTAGAGAGTTGTGGGACCATATTAAAATTCGTTACTCAGTGAAGAATGGTCAGAGGATCCATCGTCTCAAGACTGAGATAACTATGTGTCGTCAACATGGTTTGTCAATTGAATCATATTACGCGAAGCTTATGCAATTGTGGACTTCTCTTGCTTAATTCAGAGTGTCCAAGGTCTGTGGTTGTGCTATCGGGTTGGAGCCGCATAAGGAAAGAGAGGAAGATCGAATCCATGAACTTTTGAAGGGGTTAGATGACTCTGTTTAGGGGACAGTTAATTTCAATCTGTTGTCGCGTGAACCTTTGCCAAAGCTTGATGAGGCATACAACACTTTGCTGCAAGATGAAGAGAGTCGCAGAACCTCACGAGTTGTGGAAGAGAAACAGCTCGACACAATGGTTTATGCAGTGTAGACTGCTTCTCGTAATACATAGAACCGCGACACCTCTGTTCGTGAAGAAAGAAATTTTATGACGAGAGAGGAGAGTTCCAAGCTTGTGTGTTCTCCTTGCAATTGCACAGGTCACGTTGCGGATAATTATTTCTGGAGTTTGGGATATCCAAGTTGGTGGGATGATAGACCAAGACCTCGTTTGAACTCAGGTCAAGGTCGTGAAACCTTCTCTATTTCTGGCCGACAAGCTGGAGGCGACAGTGCTGGAGAAAATGTGATGATGGCACCTCCGACATCTTCCGTGATGACTCATAATATAACGAAAAATGATCGAGTCGGTTTGAGTGGGCTGAATAATAAACAATGGTGCACATTGGTTACTCTCATCAATGAGAGAAAGGTGCCTGCAAGTGAATCATTGACCGATATGTTTAATCTTGGCTCTTGGATTTTTGATAGTGGAGCCACTTGTCATATGACAGGTTCACTTCGTTTCTTATCGGATATATGTGATATGGTTCCGTTGTCTGTTAAGTTGCCTGATGGTCATCTTACTTTGGCTCGACAACATGGAACAGTGGTTTTGAGCTCGACACTAACATTACAGAATGTACTGTTTGTTGATGGACTAGATTTTCATTTGGTTTCTGTTTCGCGGTTGAATCGAGATAGCGCTTGTGTCTTTCAGATCACTGATAAACTTTGTGTGGTTCAGAACCGCATTACCAGGATGCTGATTGGAGTGGTTGAGCAGGTGCAAAGGCTCTATTTTTTACGAGGATTGGAGTTTGTTGGTGCGATATGTTAGACGAATTCAGTTTCTTCGGATACTTGGCATCATCGCTTAGGACATCTCTCACATAGTGTTTTAGATCTATTATCTATTTCGGGTGTTTCTACTTCTAAGTTGCAAAATAAGACTTGTGAGATTTGTGTTCGAGCTAAACAAACTCGGTGTTCTTCTCCGACGAGTACTAATAAAACTACTGAGATATTTGATTTGTTCATTGTAATTTGTGGGATCCGTATCGTACTCCTGCTCATTGTGGTGCTTGATATTTTCTCACGATAGTTGACGATTTTTCGCGTAGTGTTTGGTTGTATGTTATTACTTCGAAACAAGATGTTTCACGAACACTGCGTGAGTTTATTTCTCTCGTAGAAAGGCAATTCGACAAGTGTGTTAAGACTATTTGTAGTGATAATGGCACTTAGTTTCTTTGCTTAACTCCATATTTTCGAGAGAACGAAATCGCTCACGAGACTTCGTGTGTAGAAACTCAAGAGTAGAATGGTCGTGTAGAGAGAAAACACCGTCATATTTTGAATGTTGCACGGGCATTGAGGTTTCAATCATCTTTGCCACTTGAGTTTTGGGGAGAATGTATTCTCACTGCGACTTATTTGATTAATCGAACACCAACACCACTACTTGTTGGACTTACTCCTTTTCAACGTCTATACAATCGTCGTCCTCAATTGCAACATTTATGAGTTTTCGGTTGTCTGTGTTATGCTCATAATCAGAATCATAAAGGAGATAAGTTCACCTCTCAGAGTATTCGAAGTGTTTTTCTTGGATATCCATACGAGAAGAAGGGATGGAGAGTGTATGATTTAGAAACTAGGAGAATTTTTGCATCACGGGATGTAGTGTTTTGTGAAACAGAGTTTTCTTTTGCTTCTTCAGTGACTCAGCATAATGATCATGTCATATCTTCTTCTTCATCTCTTCCGGTAACAAAGGGTGTTAAGTTTTTTGATTTGGTCGAAAATGATAGGACTTCTCCCATGACTGGTCCTTCTATGACTGATGTACGTGTTCCTATTGGTGATACGAGCGGTCCACTTGAGCAGAGAATGGAGATTGAGTCTGATTCCTTTTCACGCAAGGAATCTGACCAGAGAGATACACCAGACCTTGTTGACTTGTTACACACGCAATCTGAGCAGAGAGGCGCATCTGACTCTGCTCTTGTACCACACACGAAACCTCTTGTGGACCCATCTCCCCCGATACATGTTTCGGGATACGCCGCTAACCGGGATTGGCTCTTGTGTTGATTTAGTAGCTGATGAGAGTGATCATTCCGTTGAAGATGTTGATGATCATATTGAGACACCTACGGTGGCTAGCTCCTCTGACCGTGAGCTTAGTCGTGGACATCGAGTTCGAAGGCAACCATCTAAGCTAAGTGATTATATACTTAACACCATTGTTACCGCTTTTGAGGAAGAATATACTTCACCATATCTAATTGCATATTACGTTAATTGTGAACGATTCTCACCAAGTCATACGACATTTCTCTCGGCTCTTACTGTGTATGATGTGCCAAAGAGCTATGTTGAGGCTGTTGAACATGAGGTGTGGCGTGATGCGGTTCGCCATGAAGTAGATGCTTTGGAAGAAAGTCACACATGGGATATTGAGACTCTTCCACGTGGGAAGAAAGCGATTGCTTGTAAATGGGTATTCATGGTGAAATTACGATCTGATGGTACTTTGGAAAGATACAAAGCTCGGTTGGTTGCTTTTGGTAATAGTCAGGTTGAAGGGAGTGATTTTGATGAGACGTTTGCACCTGTTGCGAAGATGGGTACTGTTCGCTCTTTTCTTCAGGTTGCAGCTTTCCGAGATTGGGAGGTTCATCAGATGGATGTTCATAATGCATTCTTGCATGGAGATTTAGAGGAGGAGGTATATATGAGACCACCTCCTAGGTTTCGTACCTCGGATTCGACTAAGGTATGTCGATTGCGTAAATCTTTGTATGGTCTCAAGTAGTCTCGGCGATGATGGTTTTCGAAGTTGACGACGACCTTACGTGATTATGGTTTTATTCAGTCGATTCTGGATTATTCACTATTTACGATGGAGAATGGTGAGGATATATTGCATGTACTTGTGTATATTGATGATCTGATTATTTCAGGGAGCTCTTTACGGATTATTGAGGCTTTTAAAGTCTATTTGAGTCGGTGTTTTCATATGAAAGATTAGGGTATTTCCAAGTACTTTCTTGGGATTGAATTAGCGCGTAGCTCTTCTGGAATCTATATGTGTCAAAGAAAGTATGCGTTGGATATTATTTCTAAGACATGAATGCTTGGTGCTAAGCCTTCAGCATTTCCACTGGAGCAAAATCACAGACTTGCGTTGGATAAGGGTCCGAATTACGTTGATGTGGCGGGGTATAGAAGGCTTGTTGGCCGTCTTATTTATCTTGCGGTGACACGACCAGATTTGTCTTACTCGGTTCATATCTTATCTCAGTTTATGCAGAAGCCAAAACAAGCACACTCGGAGGCGGCTCTGCGCGTGGTCCGGTATCTAAAAGATAACCCTGGCCAAGGAATTTCGCTTAAGGCACGAACAGAGTTGACCTTGGTTGCTTGGTGTGATTCGGATTGGGCTTGTTGTCCTATTACTAGGCGATCTATGACGGGTTGGTTTATTCAGCTTGGCGGTTCATCGATTTTTTGGAAGACTAAGAAGCAACCGTGCGTTTCGTGTTCTTCCGCTGAGACAGAATATCGTTCGATGTACTTTACGCTTAAGGAGCTCATATGGTTGAAGTCGATATTATTGGATTTGTGGGTAGATCATGCGGCTCCTATCTCTCTTTACTGTGATAACAAGGTAGCTCTTCATATAGTTGCAAATCCTGTCTTTCATGAGCGCACGAAGCACATTGAGAGAGATTGTCATTTTATTCATGATGAGATTGTTAATGGGACTATTGCAACGCGGTATGTTCCTACGAAGGCGCAATTTGCAGATATTTTCACGAAGGCATTGAGGAAAAGTGAGTTTGATGAGTTTATTGTCAAGTTGGGCGTTTGTGATTTGCACGCTCCAANGGGGGGGGGGGGGGAGGAGGGTATTAGACTATGTATATATTTATGATGATATTATGGTATGTACATAAGAATAATTTCATATGGTAGCTACTAGGTATCTTGATGTATATATATTGAGGTTTATGCCTCTGAGAAATATAAGTGAAAAACCTTCTCATACGTATCTAGGTTTTGTCAAAATATCGAAAGTTACACTAGTGAAAGAAAAAAAAAACCGAAGCCAAAGTGAAAAAGATACGATACAAATAAATTTGTTTTCTCCCAATAAAATGACAAACATTATTTCTTGATTTATTATCATAAAACATGTGTAGAAATCGACGGCATATAATAATATGCCTCGTTTCTCTATTACAACATCACAACAAACCATAGCTTATTTCACACACACATTAATGCTTATTATCCACAATTCACACATTTATAGTATATGATTGAATTAGCCGAGGGAAGGGGTTTTTGTAACAATGCCACAATCATTGACACGAACAAGAACCCTATCACAAACCATAACGGTCAAAATGATTGCATCTTCAGGTATAATCTTAGCCTTCACTTTGGTATTTTCTCTATCAATTATCTCTTTTGCTTCAATTCCAGTTTTTCCCACTAACTCAGGCCAAGTGGTCTTCATGCCTTCACCGGCACTCTCTATACACACACACATAACAGTGAACATATATATGAATAAATGCATGCATGCAAAGGCATGTCTACTTTGTTAACAAAAAATATCATTTTATTGTTAAAGGTGACAAAAATATCATATGCATATATAGACCTCCAAATTGTAAGTATAAGCTGTTGAAATTATTTTAATGCATTTGTATTGGAAGTTAGATATATGAAGAGTTTACTATCTATTGTAAGCTGTAAAATGTGTATATATATATCTCTAACAATACCTCGGCATACATCCGTCATTTTCTCGTGTTGTTCTTTGTTTGATTTTCTTTTCTCTATCTTTGGGAAGTTATGAAGATTGTACAACAACTAAAATGACTATTTATAGAAATTTTGTGGTGGCTTTTTAGCTTCTTTACATTATTATCATATACATCGAGAGAGACAGAGAGAGAGGGAGGGATTCGTACGCATTTGACCCCAAATTCGATATTATTTAATTGACAATTGTATATGTATATTGTTAATAGTTTCACCTGCTTTAGATACACGTCATGAGATATATATGGATATGCTAGAGATTTTGAAACGGTTTAAGAAAGCACTAGGATTAGTTAGGATCTAGACCAACTTTAGGCTTATATATATATATATATATATATATATATATATAGCATATTGCATTATATGGTATATGGTTTATAATATATTTTAGAATAGAAACATCAATTGAAAAATTTAAAAATATTATAGTTTGAATGAAAATCAGCCAAAATATAAGTTTTATACATATGAATGTTATAATCATATATTTATGAAACTAAAATTTATAATTAGGTTATATGTAAAAAATAAATTTTAATTAACTTGCATTTTCGTAGGATCATCTAGACCCGTCTAGATTCGTTTAGATCTGTCTAAATCCGGTCTATGGACGTCTAGCGTCTATAAGGTAATTACTACGGTCTATGGAAATCTAGTGTCTAGACAACGTTTAGACGACCGCCTAGACCGCTTTTTAAAATAGGGAAAATTATAAATAACAAGATACTAATGTGTATAATAATGTAAAATAGAGCAAGTGGTTGGTGGCTTGAATACGATATGTAGACTGATGGCTCTCATGAATTTTAACCATATATATATGGTTCGTCCAACTCTAATCTACTCACTTATTCTTTAGTTTAATTTCCTTTTATGATATTGCTACCTCACGCTACTTAATACTTTGAATGTGTTTGATAGTCCACTTGTTTATCAAATTGTTTTCTAAAAATCTTTATCCCAGTAATGTCCATCAGGCAAAATAATAGAAATAGTTAAAAAAAAAATTTCTCTCTCTCGACGATAAAAAAGAAAATCAAATTGACATCTCTCGTCGTCGGCGGCTCTCCGCCGCCGGTGGTGGTTTCTTTGTCATTTTCTCTTTTTTTCTTTTAGTATGTTGAACTAAGCTTGAAGGTTACTTCAACAAGAAGCTATCCTAACCGAGTAAACCGAGTTATGGGTTCGGTATGTTGAAGATTCTAAACCGAGATATGATTTAGTATAAAAAGATAAGGATTGAAGATTTAGGAGTTATCTAGTCTTAATCATTTTTCTAGTTGAATTTGGAGTCGTTTTTTAGTTTATAAATAGGGACTAATAAGGGTTTTCGGGTGAGAGTCTTTATGAATTTTGAGTCTTTAAAGTTTTGAGTTTAGTTTCCTTAAAGAGGTTTTTGAATACAAGTGAGAGATTCTTTTCATTGCTTTACTCAACAAACTAATTGATCGTAGCTTTCTTGAACAAACAATCGACCCTATACTTTTAATATTTGGTATTAGAGACATATAACGAAAGATGGGAGACAAGAGCTTGGTGGAAGCTTCTTCCAAGCCTACGGAGAACAAGCAAACAGACACAAGCACATCATCGATCAAGTGTCCCTTTCTTAACACAACAAACTATACTGTATGGGCAATAAAGATGAACATTCTTCTTAGAGTCCATAAGATGTGAGAAGTAATTGAGACAAAGAACGATGATGTTGATAAGAATGATTTAGCCATGGCATTGATTGTACAGTCGATCCCCGAGATCCTTCTGCTGCAAGTAGGAGAACTTGAAACAGCAAAACAAATGTGGGAAGCGATAAAATCAAGACACATGAGTGCTGAAAGGGTTAAGGAGGCTCGACTGCAGACATTAATGGCTGATTTCGATCGGCTTAAAACGAAAGACATCGAATCTATAGACCAATTCGCTGGAAGAATTGCTGAGATATCTTCAAAAGCCTATGCTCTTGGTGAAGAGATATAGGAACAAAAGCTTGTCAAGAAGTTCCTAAAGAGCCTTCCGCTAAAGAAATATATACATATCGTAGCAACGTTTGAGCAAGTTCTCGATCTTAAAAGTACGAGCTTTGAAGATATAATTGGTCGCATGAAAACATACGAAGAACGAATTAATGATAATGAAGATAAAAGTTCAGAGGATCATATGAAAATGATGTAGTGGTCGATTCTACACCAGAGGTAGAGGAGGAAGAGGCCGCGGTGGTGGAAGAGACCCCTCGAAGGTCACATGTTACAAATGTGATAAATTGGGACATTATGCATCTTCATGTCCCGATCGGTTGCTTAAACTTCAAGAAACTAAGGAGATTAAAGAAGAAGATACTCAAGATGTAGATGAGCTAATGATGCACGAGATTGTGTTTCTTAACAAAGAGAAGGTCAAACCTAAAGTGTTCGAATCTGCCATTGAGAGTGATAACATGTGGTATTTGGACAATGGTGCGAGTAACCACATGACTGGGAATCGAATGTGGTTTGTCGATCTTGATGAATCTATCACGCGCAAAGTAAAATTTGGAGATGACTCAAGAATTGACATTAAAGGGAAAAGATCAATAAGCTTCATGCTCAAGGATGGAGTTAAAAAGGTTCTTTCTAGTGTTTACTATATACCCAATCTAAAGAGTAATATTATTAGCTTGGGACAAGCTACTGAAGCATGATGTGAAGTTGATGTTATCGTATTTTCTTATTTTAGAAGTGATCTTTAGAAGTCTTTTTCGTGTATTTAGGTATTTCATCTAGAGTTTTAGGACTAATTTCTATTTGTTTTAGTGTTTCGAGTCTAGAGTCTTTAGGATTTGCATTTTCCTTTCTTCTTACCCTTTTTCAGGTTACTTTGAATCAATGTCGAGAGAACTAACGCGAATGGACCAAGCCTCGAGCCAAGAAACGGAAGAAGAGCCACTGCCATTGATATACCGGGCAGAGTACTGACCTGCGCGTGCCTTGCGCAGGTCGGTACGAGCGTACCGACCCTAGGATATCGACTTACGCAGGTCGATATCACTCACAGGGCATCCGGAGAGCCGATACCGACCGCTGTACCGAGCTGCGCATGCTCTGCTCTGGTCGATACACCAATACCGACCTACTGTACCGAGCTACGCCCCTGAAACGCGCAGCTCGGTATTCAAATACCGAGCCACGCATACCGACGTGCGCACCTCGGTACAACTCACAGAGAGAATCGTAGACCTGTACCGACCGCGCGTACCGACCTGCGCGTGCCTTGTACAGGTCGGTATTTTCTCCGTTTCAAGCCAAGATTATGAACCGGACCGGATTTCCTGCGGTTTAGCTTAAACCAGTTTTATTTTAGTATTTAAAGACCTTTCTTCTTGTATTAAACCTAAACTTAATTTTGCAAATTTCTCATCTTTGATCTTGTATTCCTTTGATGATTGTCTCTAAGAATATTGGGATCTAAGTAAAATTTGCATCTTTCTTTCTTCCTTCTTCTTAATCATGATGTTTATCTTGTTTATCTCTATGATTTCTTGCTTGATCATCATGATTAGTGAGTAGATCTTATTTGTGATTTATGAGTTTAGTAGATTAGATTAGATCTAGGTGTTTATTGAGTTGCTAAGGATTTATTTCTTATAGATTCACATGATTAAGGAGTGTTTATTGCTATATTTGAAGTGATCAATCAAAATCTAGATTATAGGAATTTCACACCCGGGAAGGTGTTTGTTGAAATTCCCAAGAGAACCTTATGATTGCTATTTAATCTTAGCCTATGGGAGTAGTTGTCTAAGTTGTTTAGTGGATGTTTAGGCTTGTATCTAATGACTAATGAGTTTTGAATTGCCATCAGAAGATTGATTCAATTTTAGATCATTAGATGAATTAATTCCATGGAAATGGATTGATTGAATTATTGCGTTTTCCTTGAATGGTTGTTTATTGCTAAACCCTTGCCTTTTGATTTCATCTAGACTATCTAATCATATTACTTGACCCATGAATTGCATCTGTAATCCTTGATTTCCAATTTGTTCCATCTCTTGTTTCCTTTCTATTTCATTTGCTTGTTTTGTTTGAAACCTTTTGAATCATAACCATCTAAATGTATCGATTTAGCTTAATTGTACCTATCTTAGGATTAAATGTGTAGTAGCTTTCTCTCCGTGGATTCGATACCCATATACTACAATTTCGATTCTTAATCTTGGGACTTCGGAATATTGTTTGGGTTTTAAAACTTGAACTTTATTCGTATCAAGTTTTTGGCGCCATTGCCGAGGAGCAACATTCATTACCATTTAGTTATAGATAGTTGGTTAAGACTAGATCATTTGTTTTACTCTTGAAGTTCACTAAAGTTTGCTTTTGTGTTTGCCATTATCTATTAGATGCATGAGCCTAAGGAGCCGTGGTCCAATCAACCTAGCTCCATACGTCGAAGACATCCAACGATTGGCAAGGGAAAACACCAAAGCTAGACGAGAATACCAAAGACTTGAGAATCTTGAGCGTTTGGAAATGGAAAATCCTCGGAATGTTGATGAGATCAATGAAGGTCAAGGTATTGGCGGTCATCATCATGAGTACAATAGACCCCAACCTAATGCACCACGGATTGGTGCCTATGATGAGCCCCATGTGAGAAGGATTAGGACCGGTATTCACCCACCCGCGGTGGTACCAAACAACTTCGAGATCAAACATAGCTTCATAAGTATGATCCAAAATAGCAAGTTATACGGGAAACCAATGGAGAATCCTCTTGATCATCTAGATGAGTTTGAAAGACTTGTTCGGACTATCAAGATCAATGGTGTGAGCCAAGAGGCTATAAAGATGATCCTTTTTCCTTTCTCTCTTGGAGATTTAGCCGCGCAATGGAAAAAGAGCATCTCTTCGGATCAAGTGTCTACTTGGGCTCAAGTTGAAAGGGAGTTCATGAAAAAGTTCTTTCCAAAGCAAAAGATCGCAAAGATTAGGAATGACATCACAAGCTTCAAATAAGGGTATGATGAATCTTTCTATGAAGCTTGGGAGCGTTTGAAGTCCTATATCCGTTCTTGTCCTCATCATGGTGTAGCTAAGGATGCTTTGCTTGGTATTTTTCATAGAGGTTGTTTGGATCAGTATAGGAATTCTCTTGACACGACAAGCAAAGGAGGCTTTGCCAACTTGAGTGTTGAGGAAGGAGAAGAGCTCATTGAGAACTTGGCTCAAAGTGACCAAAATTATGGTCGCGAAAGGGATGGAAGCTATCGAGAGGAATCGCGGTTCAAGGAGCTCAATGATAAAATCGACATGCTTACAAGGATGAATCAAAGAACCGTTAATGTTGTGGATCACGTAGAGAGTAGTAAAGGGTATAGCAATGAAGAAGATCAAGAAGAGCAAGAGGACTTGTGCTATATTCAAGGAGGATACTACCCTCGGTCTTACAATCCGACTTTCAAACCATGGAACAATAACCTCTCTTACCGGAACCCAAACGTGGATAATCCTCAACACCAAAGGACCAATACCAAGGCCAACGACAAGGAAATTTCCCTCCCAAAGGTCCGTTCAAACTTCTAACTAATCCACCAAACCCATCTCCTCCTCAACCTCAAGAGGATGAGACTAAGATGCTTCTAAAACAAATTTTGGAAGGACAAGGGCGAGTTAACGCGAAGATTGATGATGGGTTGAGTGATTTGAAAGCTAAATTTGATCATCTCTCGGCTCATGTCAAGACATTGGACAACCAACTAGCCCAAGTAGCCTCTTCTTCAAGGAGTTATGGTAAAGGCATTTTACCGGGTAAGCCCGAAGCTAATCCAAAGGAGTATTGCAATGCCATTACTCTATGGAGTGAGAAAGAGCTACCACCAAGAGAAGCTAGTTTGGAAAGGATTGTTAGAAAAGAGAAAGAAGTTGATTCGGGTCTACAAAAGGAGAAGCTTAGTGGTGAGGAGAGTAACCCGATTGTGATTGAGGATGAGATGATAGATCACGAGGAAGTTGTGGAGAAACGCAAGAAGCACGTGACTTTCGCCCCTCAAAAATTTGAGCCTCCACTACCTTTTCCCGTGATATTCAAGAAGCAACTCTTAGAGAAGGAAAGAGAGAAATTCAAACACATCTTGGGAGCAGNCTCAAGTAACTCTACCGGTTTTGGATTTGATTATGCATTGCCCACTTGTTAGTAAGTTCATCAAGGATGTCATGGCAAAGAGGATTGCTTATGAAGAGTCAAAAATGGTAGTTACTCATGAGTGTAGTGCTATTTTTTCAAAACTATTCCCTTAAGAAGATGGAGGATCCCGGTAGTTTCACAT
>OVAN01006846.1:0-20582 GCA_900406275.1 Anastatica hierochuntica | reverse complement strand
AAACAAAGTACTATATATTAATAATATAATAAGAGACAATATAAAATATTTGTGATAATATTAAAACTATACATTTATAAAATGAAAAATACCCGCACGAACGTGCGGATTAAACTCTAATTAAAGTGTTAAATAAAAGAGTAATTATCCATTACCCCTCAAACCGACGTACAACCACCGTCTCACCACCCTTATCACTTCATTATTTTATGTTTGTACTTTTACTGTAAATAAAATACCATGTAATTGACGAAGAGATCATCTTGGATCAAATCATCATTTTTCTTCTCTTATTATCAATCTCTCTACTCTCGTCTCTCTCTCTCCCCACCACACACATATATTAAATACAATATAATATATACAAATACAAGAAAACATTATTTTAAATATATATTATTTTAACACGTTATCAGCACGATCGTCTCTATATCGAAAGAAGGTAACGTTTAAATTTATATTTACTTAATTTAAATTTTAAATATATTTTTGAATATTTTTGAAAGGATAGACACCCCCTATCAACCTTTTAATTTATTTTTATGTTAAAGGACATGCACCACCTTGTCAACCTTTAAATTTATGTTTATGCTAACAAGCTAACCCCTTTAATTTATGTTTAATAAGTTAACCCCTTTAAATTTATGTCTATGTTAACAATCTAACCTTTTAATTTACGTTTATGCTAACATACTAACTCTTTTAATTTATGCAAACTAACTTTTATTTTACGTTATTCATTAACTCATCGCACAAGACGGCTAGGCCGTTGCGTAAAGCTAACCTTTTAATTTTATGTCATTATGTTATGCTTAAAGTTTTCTTATTTTCATATAAAATAAAAAAATTAAAGGATTCTGTTAAACTAAATTTGCAGTTATCATGTCAAATTTTGCAAAGCTTGAAATTGTTGCCCTTGATATTTCTGAAAAAGTTATATGACATGGATAGTAGGTGTAAAAATATGGTTAGAAGCAAATGTGCTTCTTGAAACTATTGATGATACGGAAACGACATCAAATGATAAAAAGGCAAAAACCATGATGTTTCTCCGTCACCATTTACATGATGGTCTAAAAGATGAATATCTAATAAGAGGAGATTTTGCGGATCTTTGGCAATCCTTAAGAGATAGGTTTGATCATCAGAGATATGTGATCTTATCAAAGGCCATACATGATTGGTTGAATCTCCGGTTCCAAGATTACAAAAGCGTAAGCGAGTATAACTCTACTTTGTTTAGAATTGTATCCAGGATAGTGTTATGTGGTGAGAGTGTTAAAGATTATTATATGCTTGAAAAAACACTCCAAACATTTTATCCTGAAAATGTAATCTTGCAAGAAAAATACCGGGCAAGAGGATTTATCAAATATTATGAGTTAATGCATGTTCTGCTTGTTGCAGAACAGAATAATGAACTCGTAATGATAAACCATCAATCACGTCCAACGAGTTCAACACCATTCCCTGAAGTGAATATTGCATCGTCCAGTTATAATAACTAGAGAGGACGTGGACATGGGCGTGACAAAGGCCATGGCCTTGGTCGTGGACTAAATGGTGGACAGGCCTATGGAAGAGGAGTCCATGCCAACAATTTTAAGGTTAGAGATGAAAATAAGAAATTTCCAGAAAATGATGTTGGTCGTGGAATGAGAAAAGAGCATGCTTGTTATAGATGCAGCATGAAAGGACATTGGATTCGTACTTGTCATACCCAAAACATTTAGCCGATTTATACTAACAACCACTCAAGAAAAAGGGAAGAATATTGAAACAAACTTTCTCTTCGATGAATCTGGACCTTCCTTTGGAGGCTTGAGTGAAGATTTTCATCTTGATGTCCCGAATTAATTTGTTGATCCTGAAGTATCAGCTGAGAAAAGAAATGAATAAAAGCAGTACAACATGATAATAAGCTTTCTTATAAATAATATATATTTTGGCGGAATGAATAATATGTTTTGAAAGTTGGTTTACGAAATACATGGTTTGTAAAATATAATATAAGTAACTTTCGTGTAAGATTTTTACCTTCGTTTATTAATACATGCTTTATATTTTGATATCAGAAGATATCAAAAGTTGAGACTTAGGAAGGAGAAATATGTTTGGCAGGTAATGATTGACGCATCTAGTAGATGGTCACAAGTGTATCTATTGACTACAAGGAATATGGCTTTCGCAAAATTCATTGCCCAAATAATTAGACTAAAAGCACACTTTCCTGATTATATAATAAAGAAAGTAAGACTTGATAATGCTGGTGAATTTACTTCACAAGCCTTCAATAATTATTGTATGTCAATGGGGATTGATGTTGAGCATCCACTTCCCCATGTTCATATACAAAATGGCATGACTTAGTCTTTGATTAAACGCTTGCAACTAATTGTGAGACCGTTAATATTGAGAACAAAACTCTCAATTTCAGTATGGGGACATTATATATTGCATGTTGCGGCATTGATCCAGTTAAAACTAAGTGCATATAATGAACATTCTCCACTACAATTTTTGTCTGGTCAAGAGCCAGATATATCCATCTTCGTGTTTTTGGATGCACGGTATATGTTCCTATTGCCCCACCGCAACGAAAAAAAATGGAGCCAGAGAGGAGATTGGAAATTTATGTGGGATATACGTCACCAAGTATTATTTGGTATCTTGAACCACGCACTAGTGATATATTTACGGCTCGTTTTGCCAATTTTCATTTTTATGAAAATGAATTTCCAGCGTTAGGGGGAGGAAATAAAGAGATTACAAAAGATACAACATGGTGTACGTCATCTTTGGTACACCTAGATCCTCCTATTAATAAACGAGAACTAGAAGTTCAGAAAATTATACATTTGTAGAATATGACAAATTAGCTACCAGATGCGTTTATTGATACAAAAAAGGTGACGAAATCATATGTTCATGTAGCAAATGTTCCATCAAGAATCAATGTTCCTGAAGAACATATCGATGGAAGCAAAGTGAATGAATCGAGGGTTCAATTAAAGAGGGGGAGACCCATTGGGTCTAAAGATAAGATTCCCCGAAAGAAAAAGAATTGGGAGAACAAAATGAAAAGGGCACAGAAGACCCACATAAGGAAATATGCCCCAAAGCATTCTAGATGAATCACACAAAGAAAAGTGTCCAAAAGACATAAATAAAAATGTTCCAGAAGAACCATTTAAAATTCGTCCAGATGACAAAAATTATACAGAAAAACATGAGATCTATATAAATTATATTCATACTGGGAAATTATGGGTTAGAGAGGAGATAGAGGATATTGATGGAATATTTTCTTTTTCTGTATCTAAAGAAATTAATAATCAAATTGAGGATCCAAATCCGAAAACTGTATCAGAATGCCAGGAAAGGTCTGACCGGGAGAAATGGCAAATGGCCATGAAAGCTGAATTACTCTCCCTGAATAAAAGAAATGTCTTTGGAGCAGTTGCCATTACACCTGAAGATATAATGCCTGTTGGATGCAAATAGGTCTTTGTGCGAAAAAGGATTGAGAAAAATGAGGTTACAAGATATAAAGCCCGACTTGTGGCACAAAGGTTTTTCTCAAAGACTGGATATTGATTATGAAGAAACTTATCCCCGGTTATGAATGCAATCACATTCAGGTACTCAATGAGTTTAACGACATCCAACAATTTAGAAATGTACCTGATGGATGTTGTGACTGCATATTTATATGGGTCACTAGAAAGTGATATTTATATAAAAATCTCTGAGGATTAAAGATCCCTGAAGGTTCAAAAATTCAAGAAGAATTGTCTAAGGGGATATGTTCGGTTAAGTTACAGTGATCACTTTATGGATTGAAACAATTCGGACGCATGTGGTACAATGCTTAAGCGAGTACTTATTTAATAAGGGATATGTAAACAATGCAATACGCCCCTGCGTCTTTATTAAGAAATCTTTGTCATGATTTGTGATCATCGTTGTATATGTTGTTGACCTGAACATAATTAGTACTCAAATAGAGATTGAATGATCCACGATCTCATATGAAAAAAGAGTTCGAAATGAAAGATCTTTGTAAGACAAAGTTTTGTCTTGTCTCCAGATAGAGCACCTGAAAGATGGAATATTTATGCATCAGTCAAATTACACGAAAAGGGTTTTAAAACGCTTTAATATGGATAAAGCGAGTTCTTTGAGTACCCAAATGGTTAATAGATCGTTTGATGTTGACAAGGATCCGTTTAGACCTAGCGAAGATAACGAAGAAGTGTTAGGTCCTGAAGTACCTTATATGAGCGACATAGGCGGATTAATGTATCTTGCAAATTGTACTCGACCAGATATAGCTTTTGCTACTAATATGCTTTCAAGATACAGTTCATCCCCTACGCGCAAACATTGAACTAGAATAAAACACATCGTTCTCTCCAAGGAACTATTGACTTGGGTTTATTTTATACTAGAAATTCGTTATCTGGTTTAGTTGGTTTTGCAGATGCAGGATATTTGGCGAATCCACATAAAGCTCGATCGCAAACCGGATACGTTTTCACTATTGGTGGAACAACGATCTTGAGGAGATCTCAGAAACAGACTTTGGTTGCCACTTCTTCAAACTATGCAGAAATTATTGCGCTACATGAGACATGCAGAGAATGCCTTTGACTCGGATCCTTGACTTATCATATACAAGAAACGAGTGGTCTGGTGACTACTAAAAAGTCAACGGTTTTATTTGAGGATAATGCTGCATGTGTCACAAAAACCAAAGAAGGTTATATCAAGAGCGACATAACGAAATATATTCCTCCAAGGTTTTTATCTTGTACCCAAGAGCTCGAGAAAATCAAGAAGTGGAGATTCAATATGTCTGTTCAAGTGACAACCCGGCAAATCTATTTACAAAGGCACTTCCAACTACGATGTTTAGAAAATATATTCGGAGTACCGGAAGTCAGTAAAACTACATTCTGGGCGAGTCGGGCCTCCTTGCTTCTCCGCATTACTCATAATTTCATTAAAATCTCCGGCTAGTAACCACGGGCCCGATTGTTGTGTTGAAATTCGTTCTAAACGCTCCCATAAATGATGTCTCATGCTTGATTCCGGAAAACCATACACAAACGAATAGGCAAAGGAGATTGCATTTAATTCAACATTACAATGGATCAAGTTTGGTGAAGAAAACGAAACAAAAATACAGGTAGATAACTTCCAAAACAAAGCAATTCCTCCGCTAAGTCCATGGGGTGGAACGGAGAAGTAACGATCACAGCCTAGTTCACTCGCGAGATCTCGTATACAATCATCATCTTGCTTTGTTTCAAAGAGGCATAGAATGTCCGGGAGATTAACACGAACTATCTCCTTGAGGCGTCGAACCGTCAAGTCTATGCCTAGACCTTGACAGTTCCAAAGGGTCGTACTCATGGCGCCTTGGGTGGATTAGGCTCCACCATACCTTCATCATCCTCGTCATCACAGGCAGTGCCACTGCTCTCTCCCACATCGAAAACCTTTTTCTTCCTCTGACCCAAAGACGACTCACCTTCTTCAAGTTTACGTTTCCGAGTATCCACAGCCTCCTCCATATCCATATCATCACTGTGAGTATGAGTAGAACTCAGGGGACTATTCGGCTGTGTCTGAATCACCATCGGGAGGTCCACATGCGGCGGTTCAGGGGCCATAATTGCTAATGGCAGAGCATCAAGGGGAGGAGCAATGACCTGAGGCCTCACATAGAGAAAACCATTTTGCAATGGAAAATTAAGCCTTGGCATCATCGGTGTTGGTGCATTCCCACGGAGAAGGTGAGCTCCGCCAAATCCGTTATGGTTGTGATGGTCAGCATCATCATCATCCTCATCATCAGGCAGAGGAGGACCATTAGGGAGGAGACAAGCTCCTGAATCATGCGTGAGCATGCCACAGGAAACGCACACGCCTCTGAGTCGCTCATAAGTTAAATGTAGCAGAGTATTCACACCTGGTAGAAACTGAAAGTAACGCCGGAATCGGAGAGGTTGGCGCACATCCCAGTCAATCAACACCCTCACGAACTCAACACAAACCGCGACGATGGGGTCATAATCAATCTGGAGCAATTGACCGATGGCTCTACTAATGAGAGAGATTACTTCTCTGTTTAGAAACTGAAGAGGGATCCCTCGAATTTGAACCCAAAAAGGAATGAAGTTCAACTCGAAAGGATTCAACAATGGATACCACTGTTCCATTATGAGCATACGATCTGCGAATGACCAAGGCCCTCGCCGAAGAACTGCATTCATCGACTCTTCAGACGGAAAGATGAACTGGAAGCGTCGTCCGTCCAAAATCCGGCCATAAACTATGCCGGCGAGACCCCACAGCCGCGGAAGATGGGCGATGATGGTGCGAATGTTCTGCTTACGCGGCATCAGCGGCCGGCCTATCACCACGAACCGGTTCTCTCTCCGCTGCTTGCATCACCGCTTCTGGCGGCAACACGACAGGTTCGTCGTCAATGCCCAACTCCAACTCATCAATTTGGCGCCGATAATCATTAGCCATGGTGGTTGCGGAAAAAGAAAGAAAGAGCAGTGAGAGAAGAGATTGGATTTTGTGTGAAAAAGGATGGAGAGATTGTCCATTTGGTGGTTTAAAAGAGGAGTAAAGAAACCACCCCACTTCTTCACGAGTCAAGGAGAGAGACATCGTGGGCAAGATCTGCAATCGTGCAAGAGAGAAGTGAAAACCGCTAATACACGACGAGTATAACTCCGCTCAAACCGCCGCCGCCGGCCATGATCAGCCAAAGGAAAGAGAAAGAGAAAACCAAAAGTTGAATTGCCAAAAAATCGCCTAAAACGCACCTTAAGGACACTCCTTTTTAAAAGCGAAAAAACCTGTCTGATCGAGTATCAAATAGCGTAAATAGAAGTAAAACAAAAACAAAATTTACTCTCGCTTGCTTTTTTTTTTCTTTACTCTAACTATGCTAACCAATGAGAGCCTAAATGATATAAGTATTGATGATTAAAATATCATATTGAATATCAACCAAAATTTTTTAAAAAAAAGAATTGAGAAAAAACTCCTCCAAATGCCTTGTCGTTAAATATAAAAGGGATCCTAGATAGATCCTAAACATCGGAGGAAGCTACAATGTTGAGCAGTAACAGCAATAGCGTATCGATCTCGGTTTCAGATGACGAGCCAAACGAGTTGAATCGGATCCGAGCTCGGACCCGTAGAAAGAGGAAGAAACTGAGTCACCGAACCAGCTACGAGCTTCCACGCCACGTCGTACGGCTTTTCGTTAGGTACTGGGTGGTCTTGGTTTTTCTTCTTGCTGTTGGACTGCTCCTCTTCGAATCAACGAGGATCGGGAGGAAACCGGCGATTTCGGAGTTGAAGAATCCAGATTTGAACGGAAAAGAGAGCCCCAACAAGAAAAATGAAGGCAATTTGAACAGATTGGATCCCACCACGAAGGTTATTGGCGGTGTTAGGCAACGTAAGCTTCATCGATTCAGTCTCATCAGAGTAGTTTCTCTGTGGCTTGATTAGTTTTGCAATTGTAGTAGAGACGAGGATCTTCTTGCTATTGATAGGCATGAGTGTGCAAAAGTATAAGCTTGTTATTGATTGATTTTGAATTGCTAATGTCGAAAATCCGGATGATAGGTAGATTTGGTTAGTTCTGTTACTGAAGAGACACTTGCTATTGATAGATTTTGAAATTGCGTGTGATATAATAGCCTGTTAGGAAGACTTTCTTGAATCTACTACTGATTAGTTGAAAATTGAATATTGAATAGTTTTTCTTGTATTGTTGGAATGAGATTTTGGCCTGAGAAAGTGTATATGGATTGTTTTAGGTTGTTTGAAGCTTCTGCCTCCTGAAGAGCTTGAGCGTCTTGATATTTTAGACAACAGAGATTCAGGCTCTCCTGTTAAGAAAGTTGTGTATCTAACTGATAAAGATACTTCTACGGCCGAAAAGAAAGCTGTGCGTGTTAATGGGACGCGGTTTAATTTATTTACGGGAAATCAGACTTTTGCTGAGAGAGAGAATAGTTTTCAGGTCATGACTTGGTAACTCTACAAGGATAAGAACATCAATTTCCCATAGTTCCAGGATATTTGCAATGGATCTTAGTGCTCTCAATTGCTGAATATTTTTCTTTTTTGGCATCAGATAAGTGAAACGGTTTCAGTGCATTGTGGATTTTTCAATGAAAATGGGGGATTTAGGATTTCGGATGAGGATAAGAGGTTTATGCAAACATGTAAAGTTGTAGTCTCAACGTGTGCATTTGGTGGTGGAGATAACCTTTACGAACCTATTGGAATGTCCAACGCCTCAAGTCAAAAGGTTGGTCACTCTGATTTTATCCTGTTCAATACTTTCAAACTGTTACTCTTACATATCTAGTTAGCATTTTGAACTACTTTTCTGTCTGCTATATCCAATCCTGAAGGACTTTGTCGATGCAGGTTTGCTACGTTGCGTTTTGGGATGACGTTACTCTTGCAGCACAGGAAGCAGAGGGTCAGAAAATAGGAGAAAATGGATACATTGGAAAATGGCGTATTGTTGTTGTTAAGGACCTGCCTTTTATGGACCAAAGGCTTAATGGAAAAATCCCAAAGGTACCCATTCATCTACTTCAGATGCCAGCTTTGTTTTTATCTTCTGCACATTGTTGTACTCGTCTTTTCTCAAAACTTCTGCCTTTGCGTATTTCAGAGTAGCATCAGTTTAATTAAGCATTTATTTCCATTAAGATTTAAGAACACATTAGTTCGCGATGCTCCTTTGTTTTTACTTGCACCTTTCAATCTT
This sequence comes from Anastatica hierochuntica, assembly GCA_900406275.1. Lineage (NCBI taxonomy): Eukaryota > Viridiplantae > Streptophyta > Magnoliopsida > Brassicales > Brassicaceae > Anastatica > Anastatica hierochuntica. The sequence continues at coordinate 11,761 of OVAN01006846.1, read as the reverse complement.
ATTTAAATTTTGTCGTACCCAACAATTTGAATTTCCGTTTTGCTTGGAACTCATGTGAGTACAATATATGATATTTTCATGGACTTTAATGAATATATACGTTGTCAGATGTTAGCCCATCGCCTTTTTCCGGATGCCAAGTACTCGATTTGGGTAGACTCAAAGTCCCAGTTTAGAAGGGACCCACTTGGTGTATTAGATGCTCTCCTGTGGCGGACAAACTCGGTGCTTGCCATTTCAGAACATGGAGCTAGGAGCAGTGTATATGACGAGGCAAAAGCTGTTGTCAAGAAACATAAAGCTACACCTGAAGAAGTTGAAGTGCAGATAAATCAATACCGACATGACAAACTACCCGAAGAGAAGAGATTCAATGGGAAAAAAGGTAACAGGGTCTTTTTACATCTATTTTGTAACCAAAAAAAACAAAAAAACAAATTCATTGACTTTATGATGGAGTTTTTTACCAGTAGTTTTTGTTTTGTTTGTTTTTCTACAGCTTTATCCGAAGCTTCTGTGATAGTGAGGGAACACACTCCATTGACGAATCTATTCATGTGCCTCTGGTTCAATGAAGTGGTCCGGTACACGTCACGTGATCAATTGAGTTTCCCATACGTTCTTTGGCGATTGAAAGTTCTTAAGAACATCAACATGTTCCCTGTGTGTACACGTAAAGATCTCGTCAATAGCATTGGCCATGTACGCAAGGCCAAACCGTTAAGTTTATAACTTCGCCCCATCTCTTCCAATTCATTGATTTTATTAGAATCCTTTTGTGTTTTAGCTAAGTCTATACCCAAAAAAATGAAATTGATATTTTTCATTCGGCAACTCTAATTTATCTCCGTAACGATACTTTTAGTCTAAAAGTAGATCAAATATGTTGTTTAGTAGTTTGTAGTAGCCTCGCTACATCACCAATATACATTATTCAAGTTTGATCTACTATAACCCAATACTATAGCAACTTGATGACAAAAGAAATTGAGTAGTGGTTTAGTTATAAGTGATAGCAGAAGGACAAAAGAATGTAGTGGTTTAGTTATCAGTTGTGGAGGAAGTAGTTAGTTTTACCAAAATCACTAATCAAAATTTAAAACCAAAGAGGCTTGTCAAAAGACAGGTCTCCTTTCTCTTCTTCTCCATCATGCTCACTAGAATCATCTTCCTCATCGCTGTTGCCACTTCCATCCTCGTTGTCCTTCTACTTGCTTTATTCTCACCCGTTCCCGATTATGACCCGCCCGAATCACTCTTCTCCTTCTCCCTCTATGTTAAAACATATATCCCATCCTCCTCTTACTCATCTCGCCATTCCATTCATCACATGGCCCGCGCCCATCGAGGGGGAGGAGGAGCATTGATTTTCCGGCGTACTCTCATGGAAGGACCGGAGAACGATTCTCGGATCATGGGCAAAGCCGAGGGGTTTGTAATCCCGCATGAATACTTTGCTAACTCGGATTTTAACGTGATATATCTAACGTTGGAGACGCCCGAGTACACGGGGAGTGTTAGCATTAGGAGCAGAGACATGGCGCACAAATTGGAAGAGGTTATGGAGGTGGTAGGAGGGACGGGAGCCTTCGCCTTTGCTCGTGGAATTGCTATTTTTTCTGAGGCTGATAATGATAATGATGTTGTAACTACTATTTACCGTGTTAAGCTTTTGCTTAGATTTCCACATACTTCTCATATAGATCCACAATGATGGACACTTTTCTATTACAATTAATACATATAGATATACGTATAAGTGATGTGTACACAAAAAGAAAAAACCGTATAAATGAATGTGAATAAGTCGCCATGCGTTAAGATTGAGAATCTATAATGTCAATATTTCTGCAACTAACCACATTGTTATGGTTTCCACTCAGAGGTGTGGAGTCTCTATGTAGGTTGGTTTGTTGGGAAGATTAGACAAAGAAAGTCTAACATATAAGCAATGTTCAATTCAAACTAGTATGAGATCTTTTGGTAAAGAGCCCAAAATTAAATCCGTGCGTGTGTTTCTCCACATAAAACCCAAAACAGACATATCATATTAATAGAGAGTTTGACAGGATTTCAAAAAGCCCAGTAACAATATGAGAGACAAAGATCAAGAAAACATACATATGTGTGTTCGAGGTGTAGTTGCGACGTGACTTAGCTAGAAAGAAAAGATGGCTCGTAGGTCGGAGACTTTCGTAAAGTAAAGCGTTGTATTCGACGATGTGCATTATTAAGGATCAAAGTATTCAAATTGTTTACAAAGTGTTTTCTCTCTCTAGAATGATTTCTCTCTCTCTCTAAAGTTCTTTTTCTCGATTCCTCCCCTTTTACTGTTGAACGAGTTCTCCTATTTATAGGAGAAATGGTCTTTGTCGATGTCGCTTTCAGGTCACAGGATGGGCCTCGGCATGGTCCGGATCGGCGGGATTCGTGCTGCGGCTCGGTCTGCTCGTCCGTATTGTCGGTTGTCAGACGGCCCATCCCTTTTGCAAGGCTTTTCGGCGGGTCTTTGGACTTTTATCGATATGTGTCAGACGATGATTTCATTCGTCCGTGCCTTTGGTCCGCGTGCTTTCTCGGAGGTATGCGACGCTCTCGTACTGCATTAAATGTGGAAGTCGTACGACGACGTTGGCCGAGTCCCGATGGGCCTCGTTTGCTATTGGGCCGCGGGATCATGGTCGAAGCGTCGGGTTTGAGATCTCGATCCGGGCTTTGAGTTCAAGGCCTTTCAGAGTGGGCCTGGCATGTTAGGAGGGGTGCTAAACCCACCTCCAACAATTAGTCCCCCCCCCGGTTTGGTGACGAGGCGTTCACGCGGAGTGAGCGAACCTTCGAAGTGTGCTTGGCGTACTCTGAAAGGTCTTGAAGCGATGATGACGTGTCGATCCGTCTTAGCGTATTTTAGAAGATTTCGGAGTTAAGGCGACGTNAGGGGCCACGTGCAGGGTCTATGCTTAGGGAAGCGAGGAGACGCGCCTAGGGTTAATGATGAAACGTCTTTTCGATCCCCTCTCTCCTTTCCCATAAATAGGGCCTTCGTTTCGCCGATTCCTCATTTCCTCGTCATCTAAGGTAAACCTATTTTCCTCTGTTCTCTCTCTTCCTCTTTTGAGTTTTCCGGTTACGTTGTTAGCGCTCCGCCATAGATTTCTCCGATTTGCTCAAGAACATCTCCAGTTCTTCGATATTTCCTTTTACTAGATCTTCTCTGGTTAGATTTTGCGATGTTAAAACGTATAAGGGTTGAATCCTCCGGTTCGCGCGGGTCCGGGGACAACCAAAATTCCGGCAGTCTTTCTTCCGAGGGGGATGATCGGTCTCGAACTTGGAGCGTCTCCTCTTGGGATACCGAGGAGCGGGCCCTCCTTCATGAACTTGCAAAGCGCATTGCGCCATCCCTTGAGCTTGGTGCGATATCCTCCTCGCAACCTCGTCATGATTCAAATCCTGCACCTGAGCCTAGAGAACAAACCGGGAGTCAGTCTCCGGAGCGTCAGCTGATTCTTGGTGCCGCCCAAACTCAGAGAAAATCCAAGAAGAGAACTAAGAAGAATTCTAAGGTCAAAGATCCTGAGCCTGCTGGGGGTCCAAAGAAACCCAAGAAGCCCCACAAAATTAATAGTATCCTGCCAACTAATTTTTATGCAATTTCGCTTCGAGGCATCGTCAGTGGTCGAAGCTCTGGTTTGGAATTGCGGGAGCCGATGCCCAATTAGCGACCCTGGAATCCTCCACAGGGCTTCTTGTGCCTTTACGAGTCGTTTTTGCTGATGCGGGACTTTGGTTCCCTCTTCCTCCTTTGCTCATAGCTTATTGCGAAGCGAGGGGTATCGGGTTTACGCAGCTTACCTCTCTGTCGGTCCAGAACTTAGTATCTGCAATTCCCATGGCTTCGGAGTTGGGCTTCGAGATGACGTTGGAGATGTTCGAGGAGATGACTCAGATTAGCCAGAACCGCTCCCTCCCCGGGACGTTCTATGTTAGTTTTAAACCTGGATGTAAATTGATCCAAGGTTACAACACCAGGATCAACATGTGGTGGGCTAAGTACTTCTTTGTTCGAATCAACGAGGCGTCGGTCCTTGATCCTGACCGGGAGTATATGAGAGGATGGGGTCGTAGTTTTGGTAGAGGTCTAGTTTGAATAGCGCAGCGGGTTGCGTCTTTTCTTTCTTCTAATGTTTTTTCCTGTTGTGTGCAGATCGTCCTCTCCCGGTAAATCCCATCCTGTGAGAGTACTTTGCTTTTATAGAGGATCTAAAGAAGAGGAAATTCACCCCGTGGCCTGTCATTTTGAGGGGCATCCAAGCAAATCTTGCTAAGTTCAAAAAACGTGAGCGCCCCGATACGTGAGTGTTTTCTTTGCTCGCGACATCTTCTTATTTATTTTCTTTTTGTATCGGTAGCTTCCTGGCGCCTCGCTTCAAGTGTTGATCAGCAAATTATTTATGATCCTGCTGCCGAGATGGGACAATTCGATGATGATTTCTCGGACTTGTTCTCGAAAGGGGTAAAGAGGAAGAAGAAGGCTTCGCACGAGGCGAGCTCCTCGAAGCGGGTCGTGCTAACTGAGCAGGCACCGATAACAGAACTTGCTCTCAATCTCCCCCCGATTGCCGAGGTTGGCGAGGGACCCGAAGCTGTGGAAAAGAACCCTTCTTCCGATGAAGATAACTAGCCTCTTCTGGAAAGGAAACGTCATCGGATCGAAGAACGGAAAGACGCTTCGCAACAAGGTATTGGTGATCGGACATTGCCTTGTCTTTCTTCGCCTCGCCACTCTGTTGCTCTTTCTTCTCCTCTTCAGCTTGCTCCTCCTTCGCTATCTGAGCGGGGCGATGCCCCTTCTGGGTCTCATGAAGGGGGAAGGATGCTGAAGACATCGGCAAGGATATGGTTCTTGACATGCCCACCAAGGCTCGTACTGGTACTGAGACGGCCCCTGAAGCCAATCAAGAAGAGACCCAACCTGTCGAGGCGCTTCCCGTGGTTTCTTATGAGATCGATGCGTCCAACAAGACAGGCTTCAACTTTAGGTACACAGGCCGTGTTCCTTTTGTTACTGACTCGAATGCATGCGGGGAACTGCATCAGGCTGTCGCTTCGTCTGGAGTCGACCTGCCCCTGGTCAGGGAGCTGGAGTATGCGGATGAGTTCCGCAAGCTTTCCCGCAAGACTCAAGAGGTAAAATATCTTCCTTTTCTTTTTTTATGCGTCTTTCCCTTGTTGATTTTCCTAAGTCTTTGTCTTATTTTTCAGCGGGCCTTCCATTCTACCAACCTCGTCAATAAATATGACAAGAAGGTGAAGAAGCTTAAGAAGTCTGTCTCGAAGCGTGACGAGGACATTAAGAATCTGGAGAAGGAAAAGGGGACCAAGATAGCGAACCTACGGCTCGAGCTTCTCGAAAAGGAGAAGAAGATACTTGATCTGACTTCGGAGGTTCGGAGGTTGGTCGATGTGGAGACTGCAGCGAAGAGTGAGGTGTCGACTCTGAATGAATGTATTCGGGAGCTTGCTGAGAAGAAGTCGCACCTCGAGGATCATATGGATGCAGAGATCGAGAAAGTTGTGAAATCTGCCGAGGAACGGGTGCAAGTGGAGAAGCTTCGTCGGGAGCAACTTCGGGCGGACTGTGAGGGTCGTTTGCAGAAAGTGAAGCAGTTTCTCGAGGACCAGAAGCGGATCAAGAAGAAGTACCTTATAGCCAACCAGCTTAAGGGTTTGTTGGAGGCTTTCGGTATTCTCTCAGAGGGATACAAGCTAGATCTCCCAGAGGACTTTGTGGAGGACTCTAAGAAGGAGAAAGAGGACACTGATGCGTGGCTTAATGCACAGGTGCTGACCAAGCTGTACGAGTCTGATCTGGTTCTTTCGGAAGAAGGAATGCCATTGGGGCCTCCGCAAGGGGAGATTAGATCGCTTCCCACTGCTTCGCTGTCCAAACCCGCTGATAATGTGGGGTTGCCTTGGTTGACGCTCCGCAGACTCATGAAGATCTGCCTCGTGAAGATACTAAGGAGGCTTGAATGTTGAGCCTTTTATCTTTATGTTTCTCTGCTTTTGTTTCAAGAACTTATTTTCCTTTTCTTTTTATTTCCAAGGTTAATATTTCTTTCGCCTCGTTGTTGTGTCGAACCTTTTTTGTTTTGAATGGATTGTCGTTTCTTCTTATTGTATGAGTGTTTGTTCTTTCGGTTTCGGCCTTCCCTCCTTATAGTGTAGCCCTCCGATGTGTGTGCGGTTCGCAGGGTGTGCAAGGTCCCTTTGGACTTTGCAATTTTTGCTGTCAAGTGATTTTTCTTTCGGGTATGCGAGGCCGGAGCCTCGCATCCTTTTTTTGACGAAGCGATGAGTCACCCTGCGTAATTTTTAGACTTTTCCATTTTCTCGATGTTTGGAAAATGTTTTATGTGAGACGGGCTCGGCTTGAGAGTGGTGTGGATGATCAGTCCACTGCATTCGTGGGGAATGCGTTATGCGGGGCGGGCCCGACTTAAGTTTTGATGAGACCGATGTGTTTTGATCTAGTCTCGTTGATGCTTGCCTCAGTGGCAGCCGGTATGTTTGGAACTTAGTTTTTGTGGTGAAATATATTTTTTATAGATATATAGCTGCGCCTCGAGAAAGGCTGCCTACGTACCCCGAAGGGATCAAGCTAGCCGTACTTCGATTTTACAAAGGTAAATAGTGGTCGGGGTGATAGACTTCGGTTTGCCTTCTTCAAAGTGACGTCCTTTGACTTTCTTATTGTAATAGCGAGCGGCTTGGTGTTGATACTTCTGTATGCGTAAGAGGGCCTGGTCTCGCAGTTCTTCGGCGAAGTCGAGCTGGTCGAGTATCATTTTTTCATTGATGTCGGGGTGCTGGGTAAGTAGAACACGTCACAGACCTGGTACGTTGACTTCGACTGGGGACATCGCTTCCATTCCGTATGCCAAGGAGAAAGGCATTCGCCCGGTGGCGCTTCTGGGGCTAGTGCGGTGCGGCCATAAGACTCCGTCGAGCTCATCGGCCCAAACTTCCTTTTTATATTTGAGTCTTTTCATAATTCCGTCGAGGATCCGTTTGTTCGTTACTTCTGCCTGCTTGTTACCCTGCGGGTATCGTGGTGTGGGTTTGTTGAGTCTGATTCGCCATCAAACACAGAATCCTTCGAACCTTTTGGATGTGAATTGCGAACCGTTATCGGTGAGTATCTCGTAGGGAAGCCCGTGGCGACAAATGACGAATTTCCAAACGAAGTTCTGGACGTCGATGGCTTCGATTTTGGCGTAGGCCTCTACCTCTACCCACTTTATGAAGTAGTTTGTGACGATGAGCATGAATTTTCTTTGGTTAGAGGCTGGCAGTGGACCGACGATGTCCATTGCCCATAGCATGAAAGGGTATGGTGTCGTGGAGGTTGTGAGTAGCTCAGTCGGGACGTGTATTGTGTCTCCGTGTCGCTGGTACTTCTCGCATTTTTGAGCAAAGTATTCTAAATCCTTCATGAGGGTCGGCCAATAGAAGTTGTGATTCTTGACTTGTAAGGTCAGTGTTCTTCCTCCGGAGTGGTTGCCTCCTGCTTCTTCGTGTGCCTCGCGCATTACTCTTATCGTTTCGTCTCCGCTGATGCAATGTAGCAACGTTCCTGTAGCGCTCCATCGGTACAGGCTATCTTTAATTATCGTGTAGCGAGCCGCTCTTTTTCGTAGACGGCGGGCTTCCCACTTGTTATCTGGCAGCGTTCCGTCGGCGATATAATCTTTAATTTCAGCGCGCCAGTCGTAGATTTTGGGGTGAGCATCGGGGTCNGGGGGGGGGGGGGGGGGGGGGTGTCGCCGTCTGTTACCTTGAGTTGGATGGCGCATACGCCTTTAGCGAGGTTGATGCTTGGTTGCTCGATGCATTCGACTGGTATGGTTCTTCTGACAGTTGGGACTGATGTGGAGGCTAGTGCGGCTAGAGAGTCGGTGGAGGCGTTCTCGCTTCGGGGTATCTTGGTTAGGGTGAATGATTCAAACTGTTGGACAATTTTTTTGACGACGCTAAGGTAAGCGTCCATGCATTCGTTTTTGGCATCGAACTCTCCGTTGTACTGACTTGCGACGAGCTGGGAGTCGTAGAATGCGCCAAGGTTCTTTCCGCCTAATTCTTTAGTGAGGCGCATTCCGGCAATCAAGGCCTCGTTGCCCCCGTTCGCTCTGCTCGGTGCGGAGCCACGTGTTCTTCTTTTTGGTTTCGTCGCGGGGCGGTATGAAGATTTCTCCCTCGTTGTATTTCTTGAGCAGCAGCTCTTTCAGGTGTCGGCACTCTTCGGTGGAATGACTGTGTTTCTTATGGAAGGTGCAGTATTTGTTGAGGTCGACATCTGAAACTTGAGCTTGCTTCTGCCAGTTTGATTACTGGTTTTGGCCGTTCCCGACGTGATGGATCGTCGTCTTCTTGTTCTTGAGCTCCTTCGCGTATTCCGCGTCATAGTGCTGATGTGGTTCGTCGTATTCGTCGCTTCGATCGTCTCGGGCGGGTTCCGCTTTGGTTTTTTCCTTTGAACGAGCGCTGAAGTGTTTCTTGGCAAGCACTAGTTTTTCTTCTTTCACCTCGATGAAGAGCGTAGCTCTGTGGACGCGTCCTCAAGTGTTTGAGGTTTGTTTATCTTTAGGTCGTCGCGTAAGGCGGATTCGTACCACAAGGCGTTACGGAGAGCTGGTAGAGCTGCTTCGTCGGATACCGTGATTCGAGATGCGACGTCTTTGAATCGTGCAATGAAATCTCGCAGGCTCTCTTTAGGGCCATGCGACATGGCCTAGAGGTCGGCTGTGGAATCGCTTTGCTGGATGAACATTGAGTAATGTTTGAGGAAGGCGATGGAGAGTTGGTGAAAGGTATCGATAGAGTTAGCTCTGAGTCGGGAGAACCATCTTAATGCTGCTCCATCGAGCTCTACGAAAAGCTGGCAATAGCCTGCGTCACGCTCTGCTGGATCGAAGTGAGCCCGACCCATTGCGATGCTGAAGCTGGTGAGGTGCTGACTGGGGTCGGTGGTCCCGTCGTATTTTGGGATCCTGACCTTTCCTGGATGCGGGATACAGAAACGGGTGATCCAGTCGATGAACAGGACATTCTAAGCCTCTCGGAAGACCCTATCGATCTCTGGTGCGGAGCTGACGCCCTGGTGGACTCGAGAGTTGATATCGCGCAGGTGTTGGCGCATGAGTTCAAGTTCTTCGTCTTTTTCGGTGCATACCCCTCTGTAGGTCTCAGGGATGGCCCTATGACGCCTTTCGAGAATTGTGTAGCGATGTTCAGCTGGAGCTGGCGATGTCTCGATTCGGTTCATTGTAGCTGGGGTTGCGCAGTGCGCGGTTGGTTGCGCTGGTGTCTCCGCGAAGAGGTTTCGTTGCAGACTTGAGAGAAATTCCTCGGGCGTACCTCTCGGGGTTGTAGTACGGGGTTCGTGAGTGGTTCGATGGAAGCTTAGTGATGAGGTTAGTGCTTCGAAACGTGCGTTGGTTATTTGTGCGAGCGAATCGATCCTGTGGATCAGGTCAGAGAGGAGGGCTACGACGTCGGCAGATGGAGGAGGTGTCGCTCCTAAGACGGGCCTTGTGGGAAGCCTGTTGCTCCCTACTTCCGTAATTCTTGACTCTAGGGTTCGTTGTTGTTGCTGGGCCGGAGAGGCTGGCGTTGGTGCGGGTGGAACCGGGTTGTTCGAGAACGATGCTCCGGTGTTTTCTTGGGATGCCTCAGTTGCTTTCTTGCGACCCGATGGCGCTGATTCGGGGGTGATGGCTTTTGCGGCGTTCGAAGCATCGACCTGTGAGGTCGAGGGTCGAGCTTGCGGTGTTGGATCTGACCCCATGAGTACTTTCGGAGCGCTTGGCAGGATGGTGTTTTATCTTTCAGACATCGTCGAGATGCTTTCTGCGTATAGAGAGTTCTCCTGAGAGTCCCCACAGACGGCGCCAAATGTTCGAGGTGTAGATGCGACGTGACTTAGCTAGAAAGAAAAGACGGCTCGTATGTCGGAGACTTTCGTAAAGTAAAGCGTTGTATTCGACGATGTGCAATATTAAGGATCAAAGTATTCAAATTGTTTACAAAGTGTTTTCTCTCTAGAATGATCTCTCTCTCTAAAGTTCTTTTTCTCGATTTCCCCCTTTTCTTATTGAACGAGTTCTCCTATTTATAGGAGAAAGAGTCTTTGTCGATGTTGCTTTCAGGTCACGGGATGGGCCTCGGCATGGTCCGGATCGGCGAGATTCGTGTTGCGGCTCGGTTTGCTCGTCCGTATTGTCGGTTGTCAGACGGCCCATCTCTTTTGCGAGGCTTTTGGGCGGGTCGTCGGGCTTTTATCGATGTGTGTCAGACGATGATCTCATTCGTCCGTGCCTTTGGTTCGCGTGCTTTCTCGGAGGTCTACGACGCTCCCGTACTGCATTAAATGTGGAAGTCGACGACGATGTTGGCAGAGTCCCGATGGGCCTCGTTTGCTATTGGGCCGCGAGATCGTGGTCGAGGCGTCGGGCTTGAGATCTCGATCCGGGCTTTGAGTTCAAGGCCTTTCAGAGTGGACATGGCATGTTAGGAGGGGTGCTAAACTCACCTCCAACAATGTGGGAGAAGAGTTTTAGAGTAATCACATATTTAAGAGTGTCTTGTGTCAAAAGTTTTCTTGATTGTGGGTCATGTTAGGCAGCCAGTTATGTTGATTATAATGTCGTTACATGATGGATGACAAGATCATTTGTTGGAGAGAAGATGACGGTGTATGTGATCTTTGGCTTGAGGAGAGGGTTGTTGAGATCAATCTAAAGCCCTACATATGGATAATAAACAAAGAAAGTCTAATATATAAGCAATGTCCAACTTCAACTAGTATGAAATCTTTTGGGAAAGAGTTCAAAACCAAATATGTGCGGATTTGGCTCTAGTTAGATCCAAAACGAACAATATCATACTAGTAAAGAGAATAGTTCTCTTCAAATGTAGAATTTTCTCATATATTTTTAGAAAATCTAACTATTTTAAAGAATGTATAACAAACAAAACTCATATATATTTTTTAGAAAAATGAAAATATATTTTAATTTGATAAACAATCATAAAAAATCTTTTAAACTCTTCATAAAATATTTATATATGCGAAAACACGTGCAACCATCTTTTAAACTCATAAAATATCTTGTGTCATTATTTTATAAGACATATATGTTTAGAACTACAATAGTTAAGATTTTGTTTGGAGAATAAAGTACATATATTTAACACACAAAAAAACAAAGTACATATAGGTATTATAATAGGCACCCATAGAAAATGTTTCATGACATAAAATAAGTTTTAAGCTTATATAACTAATAAGATATGTCAAAGCGGATCATAACCAGCGAGGCACACCCAATAATTTAATAGTAGGACGGGTTATATATATATATATATATAACTGCAACCTCCAACGGACAACCCCACGGTCTGTGAAAATATCAAAAGCAGATTGGGCAACTAATGTATCACTCTCTCCGTCCTATTATATAAGTCTTTTGAGAGAAAATTGGAAAATTTAATAATTTTGTCTTTTTGTATTAAAAATATTATTTATATTTAACCGAAAATATTTTAACCAATAAAAAAATCTTTTTAATTATTATTAGATTAACTAAATTAAAGATTAGTATAAATATTCCAAAAAAAACTTATAAAATAGAACGAAAAAAATGTTATGAATGTTAAGAAACTAATGAGAAGGATGTCTTTATTAATGATAGGAACATCC
>OVAN01006845.1:0-20144 GCA_900406275.1 Anastatica hierochuntica | reverse complement strand
TAAGACCCTTAACTTCTTTGTTAACTGTGTCTGTCGAATCGCTCTCGGTTTACGCTTTCTGCATACTTCGATCCGTTCTCTGTTTCGCTTTGTATTCGTTCACGTTAATCTATCTTACGAATCTTGTCACTTGTTCATCGTTAATTCATATCACTTCGAAATATATTTTGTATTTCGTATTTTGTTATCTAACTCTCTTACGATTTCTGTTTTATCATCTTCGCAGTTTAGCTTTCGTATTTTTACTCAATAACTCGCTAATTCGCTGTCTCGATATGTTAATTTTTGGCTAACAGAGTCCGTGAACCACATAACATTGACAGTGAGAATTTCGGTTCCCACAAGAATTTGTTTACGTAAACTTATACGTGGATATGTTATTGTGGACAAATACGTAGATATGTCTACTTGTTACTGAATTATGCACTTGTTTACGTGGAATGTAAATTTAGGAGATCTTTTCGAATTATATGTTTTTAAGTAGATATGGAAATATGGACATGTATTTAACCACCATTGTCCACAAGAATTTGTTTACATAAACTTATATTCCTATTTTTAGTGTCAATTAAGATATTGTCCACGCAAATATGTCCATGCACGTTTTAAAAACTAATGAAAAACATATTTAGAATTTTACAAAAGCCAATTCACACAAACTGTGTTCATGCATCTTTGTCCTCTGACGTGTGTGGTCGTTGGACATAGTCAATAACAATTAAAAAGGTAACGAAAATGAACTACAAAAATTATTTTGTTTTGTATCATTTAACAACCAACCAGTGAAAATTTTTCATCTGACACATTAATATATATTTACTATTAAAAAGTCAAGTCCCAATGAATGTTTTTAAAAGAGTCACAATAAATCTAATATTATAATAATATTATCAAATAACCAAAACAATTATTTTGAAGGGTATTTTCGGAATATTAACTCTTTCTCTTTTAAAAAAGTGTTTAAGAGTCACAAAGTGCCTAATGGTGTAATATGTTTCACAAAAGTGTCTATGGGTGTTATTTTCTCTATGTTTTTAACATAAGAAATTAAGAGTAATTTAAATTATAGGGCACTTTTTGATTTTTAATGAACAAAAAGACACATTTGGGATATAGGGTACTTTTCTCAGTTTTTAAAATAAATTTGGACAATTTTGCCCTTCAGCTTCACACAAGACGCGCAAGTGTGTAGTGACTTCGTGGACAGTAATTATTGTGGACAAATCTATATTTTCTGACTATTTAGACAAGTCTATTTCAAGGAATTTTAATATCAAATACTCATGAATGATGTTGCAAGTGGACATGTCCAATTATCAGTGTCTTAAATTGACAATCTTTATACACAATAAAACTATTAATAAATATGTATATTATACAATAAATTTATATATATTATGTTTTTTCTATATATTTTACATAATAGCTCATTTTCAAACATTCGTTAATAACATTTCACATTGTAATTTATTTTAAATTTTAGATTTTTAAAACTTTTTAACTCTGAACATGTCCATATTAACATATTCATATGGACGTGTCTACTATATTTGTCAAGGAACCACATCTCACTTAGAAATATTGCCGAACATTTTGTGTGAGTGTTTCACATTTTGTCTCTCTCTTTGTTCATCTCTCACTAGATCCACAAAAAATTAAATAAAAAAACTTGTTTATTTTGAATAAAATCCGAAGAGACAAAAAAGAGGCCTTTAATCTTCTTATAAGTCAATTTCAAAATTTAAATTCTATTTTGTTTTCAATATTTAGAATAATTACATGAAAAAGAACACATAAGTTCGAAAATTTTGAAAAGGAATAAAAATTAAAAAGTCTTAGATTTCTTTAGAAAAATAAAAAGAAATATTAAAGAAAAAAGTAAGCTGAACTTATATCTAAAAATTCATGGAAAAATTGTGTATGAGAGAAAAGAGAAAAATATTGAGAAAAGAAATATTTGATCATGATTGAAAAAAGAAATAAATAGACAAAGAGAGAAAAAGACAAACAAAAAACAATACAAAAAAGAGAGGAGAGAAGGGTAATTCGGTAAATTTTACTGTCTCTTGTCACAAAAGTATCTTATTGTATAAGTCTAAACTTAAAAAGTGCTCTATGATGTAAATAATTCAGAAATTAATATGATAGAGTACAAATTGATGTTGAAACAACTCAAAGTTATGAAATTTATAACTATATTACCAGAATCTCATTGTAATAATGAAAGAAGTCCTCTTTGCGGTCTTCGATTTGTGGTGGTTATCAATCTCGGTTTCGTCGACTTCTGTAATCGGAGTTAAAGACAACCTCCACCATATGGGTTCTGCTGAGTAATGGCGGATCAATAGTCACCGCAGTGGTGGAGCAGAAACACGGAATTAATATAATATCATTTTGATCCTTGTTTCCTTGTCAAAATATTATTAAATAATTACCATTCATTCATCAATTTTGAGATTTTGGGGTTTTATATATAAAAGGTACTCCAATCTTTTTTTTGAAACGAAAAGCTACTCTATTACTCTAACTACAGGTGGTGTGACAAGCCACACCGAAATAGAATAAGCAACAAAAGAAAATGCATCATGATACTATCTTGCTAAACGAGCTAGAGTATCTGCTTTGGAATTTGAACTCTGTTGAATATATGAGATTTTGAAGTACGGAAACAAATTCCTTTCCCTCTTGCTTTGTCGCGAACTTCAGCAACTCTTGAAATTGTCAATCATATGAATAACATCTTGACTATTTGTATCAAATTTTTGGACCTCAAAATGGGTTGGCAAGCTTTGCATACCTCAATCACTACTTCTAGATCTGAGTGGAAAAGCGATATCCTTCGTATTTGGTTCATAGAAACCAACAAAGTACATCCTCCATTTGCTCCACATAGTGACCAACCCAAACAACTACGGGTGTTTACAGCTTCCAGGAGTCATCCACTAGACAAATATCTTGCAAGCATACGACTTGTGGATGTGTGCTGCGTAAATCAGGAGCCACATTCATCTCCTCTTCGTTTGCCTCCTCTCATGCTCTCCATTCAGAAATTGCATGGCTGACAATATCGGGTCGCTCCCGTGTAATCCTTTGGAATAGCTTCTCATTTCTGGCCTTCCAAATAAACCAGAGGTCTAGAGATATGAGTCATCGCCTTCCATACTTCAATAATCTTCTCTGTAAAATAAGTATATATGCCAGGTTACTGTATACACTCGACGTCGGAAAAGAACCTGGGACCATCAAAGAAGAAGCCATAGCCCATGTCTGTAGTGCTGGCGGACACTCAAAGAAATTGTGTGTAACGGTTTCCTCAGGGGTCCCCAACGCAAATAATGGTCATCATAGTTGATTCTTCTCCACACCAGGTTATGAGTCACGGTAACGTAGCCGAAAAATATTTTCCATATAAGATGATGAATCTTGTGTGGTGCTTTAACCTACCATCCATACCTCTTTAAGGAATTCAGACTTGATTTTAGATGGCCCGTCTCTTCTGCAAAATACGTAGTTTCCGAGTGATCCTATAGCCAGATCGTACAATATAGTGACCAGACTCAATATATTGCCAAAAAAACCCATCCATTTGGAATGACAGTGCTATAGGTATACTTATGATTAAGGGAATGTCATCTCGGTCCATATGCTGCTCCAGTTTCTACAAAACCCCTTGTTTGATGTCCAATCAATAAAGTCACTTGTGACCATCAAAGGATGCGCTACAAGTATTCTCGACCTCGCCAGCTAGCAAGTCGTGTTGTAATCCAGGGATCTTCCCAAACTCTGGTGTTAAGACCAGACAATATCTTATGTCCAATTTTGTGAAGAAGGAGCGACTTTGAATCCAAAATACTTCTCCACCCATATGAAGGACTATTTGAGGCGGACTCTCGTAGCGGCGTACTATAACGATAGTATCGCTCACGAAGAACCCGTGCTAACAAAGAATGTGGATATCAAAGTAGGCACCACATTTGTTTAGCCAGAAAATCCAGCCCACCTTCCACTTTTTGAGCACATAATTTCTCCCACATCGTCCAATGAATTCCCATGGAAAGATGAATCTCGCTATTGCACCCATTATCTTGTCATATGTATCAAGAGGAAGGAGAAAACTAGACAAAACATATTTCGGTAGTGCTAACGCCACATATTTAATCAGAATGTCCTTCTATCTCTTGGATAACCACTTGGATGACCACAAATTACTGCGCTTTTGAATACAATCCTTCATAAAGGCAACGACCTTACATTTAGAACCGCCAAAATCTTCTAGGATAACCAAAAAAAAATCTCCAAACCACCTTCATTTTGGATCCCCTTGATGTTCTTTAGGTCCCGCCTAACATCATTGGGAACCCTTTTTCAACATAATCGAGGATTTATCCAGGTTGACACACTCACCCGAAGCTTTCCATATGCATTTAAGATCTTCACTATCTCCAATCATTCCTTGGGCTCTGCCTTACAAAAAAGAGAGGCTATCATCCGCAAACATGAGGTAGACACTGATGGACTAGCTCGCGTTACGATCGAGGATACAAGTTAACATCATTGGGAACCACTTGAACCACAAATTAACACTTTTTTGAATAAGGTCCCTGATGAAGACAAAGACCTTACATTTGAAAACATACAAATCTTTTGGGATATCAATATAAGTCCTCAAACCACCTTTGTTTTGGATCCTCATGATGTTCTTTAGGTCCTGCTTAACATCATTGGGAACAATTTTTCCAAACATAATCGAGGATTTATCTAGGTTGACACACTGACTCGAAGCCTTTCCATATGCATCTAAGATTATCATTATCTCCAAACATTCATGGGGCTTTTTCTTACAAAAAAGGCTATCAGCCGCAAACAAGATGTGGAACACTGATGGACTAACTCGCGCTACTCTCATTCAAATTATGCATCCCTGACACTCCACCTCTCTCAAAAGGCCAATGAGCACTTTTGTACATATTATGAAGATAAAAGAAGACAAAAAGCTCTCCCTATCGTAACCTCTACCTGGCATAATATGGCCATGCGGTTGACCATTGATCAATATCCGGTAAGACAATGATCTAATACATCGAATGATCCATCCTATTCGTATCTCTACAAAACCCATCTTTCGCATTGCGGCTTCTATAAAATCTCATTCCACTCGATCGTAAGACTTGCTCGTATTCAATTTAATGGCCATCCTCTTACGCTTCCCTGCATTGTTTGTTCGCAAATCATGGAACATCTCCCAGAAAAATAAGGCCGACTGGGGTTAGGCAAATATCACTTTAGCCTTTGACACAATAATTTTGAAATTATCTTATAACACACATTGTGGAGGCTGGTGGGGCCAAATCCTACCATATCCTGGGGTATATCCTTCTTTGGTATGAGGCTTATATTCATCTCATTCAAACCAGGTATAGTGGTACCATCCATTAAGAATCTATTAATCATGGAGATGACATCCTGCTTTATTGTTTCTCATAAGTGTTACTAAAACAGATTTGTCATCCCATCTGAGCCAAGCTCTTTCCCAGGATGCATAGCAAACAGTGCCCTACAGCCTCATCTTCTGTAACTGATCTAGTAAGCTCGGCATTCATCTTCGTGGTGACTTTACTCGGAACAGACCTATGATCTCCTCAATAGCTAGATGTCCAAAAGTTTAGAACAACACTCTGAAGTACTTTGTGGGAATGGCTACAACCCCTTCCTCTTGCTCGCCCTGGACCCCCTGATCATTTTGGAGTTGTACAATTCTATTACGCGCTCTTCTCTGTTTTGTGGTCGTATGGAAGAACTCCGTGTTTCTGTCTTTTTCATGAAGCCATAATGCTCTACTTTTCTTCCTCCAAAACAATTCCTCTTTCTTTAGTGCATCGTGTAGATCCTTAGTGGCCACTAAAATCTCCTCATTGGTGGCATTATCAGAGGCATGAACGTTGTCAACTTTATCTTTTAGCTTCTCTAGACTATCTTGCGATGCCAACTAATCTCCCTTGCTCCAGGAGATAATGGTCTTCTTACAAGCAAAGATCTTGGACCGAATGTCCATATCTGTTGGTAAATCGCCCCACGCATTCTTGACAATATCCTCAAAACCTTCTCTTTTGATTAAATGCTTATCAAAACGGAATACTTTCCTTGAAAGCAAAGGCCTAGTAAGGATATTTATAAGGACTGACCTGTGGTCTGAAGCCCTCATTTGGAGATATTGAACACTTGAATGTGGGAAACATTCATGGCAGCCCTCATTACCTAGAGCTCGATCTAGGCGGTATCGTACTCGTTTACGAGCATTACCTCTATTTCCCACCTAGGACATATGATTCATGGAATAAGGAAATTCAATCATTCCACAATCATGCATCATCTGGCGGAAAGGAAGGAAGGAAGGTTCAGGTCTAGTCTTGCCCCCTTGCTTTTTGTTATTACTAATTATTTTATTGAAATCCCTAATATAAATTAGAGTCCATCACGCTCTATCAAAAAGCGAGTCAATCTCTCCTAGACGATCTCTCTCCTATCCAGAACAAGGTCATCGTAAAAAAAATTAAGAAAAACTTAAACACCATCAACAATAGCTTCTATGTCCAACATATAGTTGTCCGACAATAAAATAACGAAATTAAAATCATTCATTAAAAAATAAAGTCAATCCTCCACTAAAACCAAAGGGTTCAACAGTTTCCTAACGATCATATCTCGATTTCAGCTGCTGATCTTGTAATATCGTTCTTCTATTCTGTATCTCTGATAGGAATAACAAGCCAAGATGATACTTTTTATGTATCTCCTCTAGGCGTCGAACTGTGAGGTCCTTTTCGATCCTTCGACAATTCCAACTCAATATCCTCATTTATACCAACTGGACGAGTTCTGGGACCCCACCAAACCTTCTTTTCCAAAGGAGACTCGGCTCTGATCGTTACTAGTAACTTAACTCAAAGGGAATAAGCTATGAGGAATCCTTGTATTCGTAGCGAAATATTCAACAATGGATGGAGTTTTTTTCTTGGGGGATCTTCGACGGAGAATTCGTTCTTTCTTACCATGTATTTCCGAGAGTGTCTTGATATGTTGATGCCTTCCCGGGGATTAGTTTCTCTTTTGTTTTTTCACAACTTTCTCCTCCGCATTCTTCTCTTCCACTATAACCAATTGATGCAGGGAGTTAGTCCATATATTTAGAGTAGACTACAAGTCTTGGAGTTCATTTTTCTTGCGAGTTGGTAGAGCGTGTTGTGAATGTTGAGGACACTATTGCTGGAGGGAAAGCTTCTTCAAGTCATTCCGCACGCCCAGAACCACCAACAAGCCAACCCAAACTCATTAGTAGCCTATGACATGAACTCTAGGACGTAGTGGGAGAGGGATTTGTGGTGGCCAAACTCCCCAACCTAGATCACGGTTTTCGACTTCTTACACTTGTTGCCAACCAGACCATTATACTCAAGATTGTCCAAGTATGGGACATTTTAGAGCTTCTCTAGTGTCTTACATTATGTGTTACTCATGTGGAGAGTTGAGACACTATTCTACTTCCTCCCCACATACTCACCCAACCCCATGAGTTCTTAGAGAACTAGTTATGGCACTTATGCGCCCTCCTTTACCCTTACCTCAAGCCAAGTGTCAGGTCACAACGGATAGAGCCTACGTTTTGGAGTTGCCCAGACCGTCGGGTTCTCCGAATGATCCGATCACAGGTTCATTTCCAGACCCATTACTTTAATGATTGATTAATACATTAGATGATAGGGATTTATATGATTAGTTAAATAAATGATTGAATGTTGGGCTAATAACGTTGTTAGGGACTTAATTGTTAATGGAGTTCCTGCTCACATTCTTTTCAACTCGGTAGCAACAAATAATTTTGTAACCTTTGAAATAGCCTCCAAGTTCAATGGTTTTTTCACCATTATGGAAATAAACATACCCATCTTGAGCACAAGAGATCAAGTTCTAGAAATAAAAGATCATATTCTCAGGGTATCCGTAGTCACTCAAAATATAATAATTTGGCCCATATGATGGTACTTCCGCTAGGGCGTTATGAAATGATCCTCATGAAGGATTGACTCTATAGCTACCAAGCCCATCTAGACTTTAGACGAGGGAAGATAATCTTCAAAAGAGGTGTACAAGATCCCTTAGTTGATAACATCATTATTTCACAACTTTTCCTATAGATTTTAGTCTGTTTTATTGATGTTTTTATGCAATTATCAACGATTAGAAGTAGTTTGTTTCTGTTTGTAGTATTTCAGGTCAAACAATGATATTTGGAGCTTTGTGGAGCTAACTGGAGCAAAGTCAGTTTCTGGACAGTTTCTGAGCATCAGAATTTTCATCCGAGATGAATGTCTTTCCCTCAATGGATTTTGATGAAATTTGGACAGGAGATATAGCATTAAATTATCTTTCATACCAGGGTTGTCTCGCATCATTTGGAGTAGCTGATAAATAGTTACACTAATTTTACTGAAGACTGGTCCAGATGTCTCGCAGATGAAGGATGCGTAGAAAGGCCAAAAAAAGGAAGACCATTTGGGTTTCGAACAAAAAGTTCTCCTAACTTAAATGGATATATTCCAAGCATTTTTATTCCCAAGAACTCAACTCAATACCTCTTTACACGAAGCTTAACATTTAGAGGCCTTAAAGGCCCAGTTTCACACTTTTGACCTAATGAGGAAGAGTACTATAAGTAGTTGCTTTTAGCTTTTCTTTTTTCTTTTTCAAGAGAGCTATTTAGGTTTTAGATCGAATAAGTGCCTAAGGTGGCAGGATGATACCCTGTGGGGTCGTGCCCCTTGTAGCCTCCTAAGGATCGTCTCATCTCAATACATCCATATTTCTTTCATCATTCGGTTTTGATCTATCCTTCTCCCTTTGATTTGATATGAATGCTTGCTGTCATGATTGATTTCGTATTTACATGTTTTTAATCTATTATTTTGCATGTTAGACAATAGATTATAAGAAGTCAATGAGTTTACTTGAATAGGATTATTAATCAGTTAGGTTTTATCAATAACATTATCACCTTTATTCATTCGTTAATGTTGTTTTCCTACAAAAGCTGGTACGAGAATAGATCTATAGCGGTATCCTTTCCAAAAGCTTGACTTACAGCTGGATCTAGTATTTGGTGAGCCTTTCTAAGTAGGCTTCGAAAGTAGATCGACTTTAGAATCATGAACAATCAGTCTAGTCTTGATCGATTTTATGCGTGTTTATTATTTTGAGGCCATTCGAAAGACTAGGACCTTTCTATATTAAGCACAAAATCCCGAACCTCGAAAATGGAGAGGACTTACCTTAGTGGTTGTGTTCCATACCGGAACTTAATGTCCCTAGACGTTTTTAACTCCTACTTGTTTACTTTAACTTTCTACTGTCTGATGCATATATTTTCACTGATCTATCCGTTGTAAATGAGCATGTAGAGTAGGTTCATATGCATCAATAAAACAATAAAAACCAAATAAAAACAGTGAAAACACCCTTGCATATTTTGGTCTTGGCTTAGTCCAAAATCATATAGATTTTAAGTGTGACTGCTAGTCTCTGTGGATTCGATCCCTAAGTATTACTGCGGATGCTATACACTTGAAGCTAGGTTATAACTGGGGTAAAACTTGACCCTAAATCAAGTTTTTGGCGCCGTTTCCAGGGACTAGTTATGTTTACCTTAGGATTTGTATCTAGGATTAAGTCTCGGAAAAATTGTCTTTTTTTTTCTATCTCTTTCTCTGCAATTTTGATTTCTTTGTAAAAATTGATTTTCTTGTAAAAATTTCGGTTTTCTTTTTCTCCCGACTTATTTTAATTTTTTTAGGGTTTTAACACATAGGATTTAGATTAACTTACTAATAATTTCGTCATCCCTTTTATTTTGTAGATAATAGCACTTGGAATTATCCTTTTCCTATTAGGAATATGATTTTTCCATCATACTAACCTATTTAATTGTTTCTCTTGTGTGTTTCAGGGAAAATACAAAGAACCAAAGCCTAAAACTTGAAACCCTAAGTGTCTCTACAACCATGGAAGAAAACTTTGAAGGATTTAACTACCCTAATCCTCACTCACCCGAATTCCTGGACGATACTCAGTATTATCCTCATGCCTATGAGCCTGAGAGAGACTATGCTGAGCCATGAAATCAACCTCATGGAGAACATGATTGGAGGCGAAGTACAAGCCATGAATCCACTCAAGGAGGAGGGTATCTTGAATCAATACTTCTGTAAAACTCTTATGAACCCCAACAAAGAAGACCTATGCTTCAAAACCATGAAGAAAGATCCTTGAACCAAAATCTCCACAACTTTCTTCCCCATGAGCAACTACGGTATCTCTCCAACCTAGCACTCAAAGGTCTGAGGTATCACGTTATTTACCTCATCCACCAAGTACCTACATGCCTCTTAAGTCTCTGGAGCTCAAGGTCGAGCAACTCAAGGAGCAACTCCTCGAGAAGCAAAGCGATACATAACAAAAAATCTATACTACTTTAGATATTCAATACTTCGCCCTTGAGGGGAGAATTGAGAAGCTTCAACTCACTGTTCAAGGCCTAAAAATGAGCCTAAGTCACATAGAATCCGTTTTCCAAGAGTTATTCGACACTCGTTCCCCATGAAATTCCACAGAATCCTAAGGAGAAGCTGAAAAATCGCCTTGAAGAGAGGAGGAACGTGAAATCTATGGACAAAAGACTTGAGTCTTTGGATGAGGACGTGAAGGCCAAGGAAAAGAGCTGTTCTTCGGACTTTAAAGTTTTAAATCTAAGGATAAAAAGGTTCAAGGAAGAACATGATGAAAGGATTAAAGAGCTGGGAGATAGTTTGGAAGAATTGGTGTCTATTGTCAATAAAACGAACAAGAAAATGGAAGATGACCAACAAGAGGAAAAGAAAAGCATGGGAAGAATGGATCACATAACCCTGAGATTTGTGATACCAAGATCAATCTTGATCTCCTAAGCTCTCATCTCAAAGATATTGAGAAGAAACTAGTGGAGAATGGAGAAAACTCCACTAAATTCGTTACTAAGCCTAATGACCTGAAGGGAGAGGTCCTAGATTTTGATTTCTGGTCTTTGGACAATGAAAAATCTCCCCAAAGAGTAGGATCACGCGTGCCCTTTGAGAGGACAACGAGAATCCGAGCCATTCAACCGAAATCAAGGCCATAGTTTGAGCGCAAAAATGAAAAATGTCAACTTGGGATCAAGAGAAGCAAATCCCTCCAATTTATGGGAGAATCGGGAAGCATTTATCAAGATATCTCAAGACTTACCAGCTGACATGACGATTGACAGCATGGGCCACTAAGAAGAAGCTTAAGAAGTGACTTGAGTATGAAACATTGACTTAGAACGCATAAAAGGCATGTTCAATAACATCAGGGATCCCACCAGGCGTCACACAACACTTCTAACATTGGAAGACCTATGACTCTTCCTAATCAAGTGTTCCATCAACAAACAAGCCTTTGAGAATGCTCTATGCGACTCCAGAGCTGGAGTAAACCTCATGCCAACACATAATGTTGCGCGTCTTAGTTTCACAAACTTCAAAACTTCGAAGATGTGTATCATCTTCGTTGATGGATCAATAAAAAGACATGTAAGATCATCATGTTGTATCTTAGTAAGAAAAAATAACACTCTTGTGCCTACTGACTTTTAGGTTGTTGACGTAGCGGGGAAGCATTCGTCAATTTTAATTCTTAGAAGAGGCTTTCTTGTAACCGTATGAGCTGTCATGGACTAGCCAAATGGAAAAATACACTTCATTGATGTTTATAAGGACCTTTACTACATAATATCACCTCATGGATATCCATCAACGGAGGTTAGATGCCCTCAACCGATAAGAATAATTGCATTGGAAGTAGAAGCACAAGAATAAGAAGAGGTTTCATCTCAAGGATCTACAAAAGAAGGATGGAGACTTAAATCTTCACTGAGGCTTTCTCATGTCTAAAATTGCCCAGAAGTAGAGCTAAGTGACTTTAAACAAGCGCTATATGGGAGGCAACCCATACATTTTATTTCTTTAAGTTTTATTTTATTTTGATTTTTAGACACTGATCTAAGAAAAGAGTTGTTTAATTTGGTGTTATAAGTTTTTATAAATGTTTCTAAAGTTTTAATTTTTTGATTTTCGTAGGAACTTACTTTGGAAAGGAAGAAAAATGGAGAAAATCCGATTCGGACATGTTCTGGACGTTTGAGCCGTAATATAGGATCTCGCCAAAAACAAGGCACCGACCAGTCATAGGGGCATAACCACCCAATCCCAGGAGGCTCCTAGCACCATTCCAGGAAGTCCTGCCTCTGGAAAAACAAGCCCCCGACCGGTGGACGGGGCTTTGTGCCTCAAACTGTTGAGTCTTTCGCCTCCAACGACCGACCGCGTGGACTGTGGTGTCCAACACCGGTCCTGGCAAGTTTTCCACCTGTTCACAACCTGTATCGTGCCATAACCCATTCCGACTACCCATTTCCACGTCCTAACCATCACATTCTCCATCCCGACGTGCTTTTGGCCGAGAAAACATTACCGAACGTCCAATTTTCACATTGTCTTGGATGGATCATGCATAAACTCAAAAACTTTGAGGTAACCAAGTAAACTTAACATTTATATACCATTTTAGGATTATTTTCAGGATTGGAACCTCAAGAGCACAAGGGTACACACTTGAAGCTACAAAGAGCCTAAACCGAGCAATTTCTTGCATCTTAGCTATTTTATTGCCGCCAAGAATGGAACCAATTAAGTTTTTTACAGCAGCTCACTGAGGATCCAAGAGACATTTAAAAGTTTTAAAACCCCCTCAAAGATCTTCAAACACAAAGGCGAGCTTATGGAGAAAAAATTGCGAGAATTTCGACTTCTAAGCAACTCCGAGTGAAAATTTCAATTTTAATTCATGCCAAGGATTATTATGTTAACAATGAAGATTATTTTGAAGCTATGAGTGTCCAGTCAAGGCAGAGCCATTTTTCATCCACATCCCAAGGCTCAAAAATGTAACCAAAGGAACAAAGACCACAACCAGAGCATCTAAAGAGCAATCTAAGCCAAACAAACTTCCATGCCAGCTAAACATCATTAAATACCTTCATAAAAATGTGAGAAAGAGGTTGGCAAAGACCTTCATGGAGTTTTGGCTCAAAGGGAAACAAAACCAACGAATTTAGTTTCTCTCAAAATCTTATCTAGGAGTTGAACCAAGTCGTACTGCTGAAACCACCCAGATAGAGTAAGAATTTTATGAAGAACAACTCAAGCAGATTTGGAAGCGCTCATACTTCATTTTGGAGCGCCGGATTGGCTAGAAACAGAAGAAAAACTCGGTCAAGACCAAACCAAGTTCTGCCACACGAATCAATATGTCAAATTGACAATTTACTACTTAGTAGCATATGAATAAAGGGTTTCTCAAGAGAAACCAGCCTTAGAACGGTCAGATTCGCACCAGCCCAGTTTCTCATCAAGATGAGCCAAACCGAGCATTGCAAAGAGACCAAACTCGGCCACAACAATATTGGTATGAGCTTCAGCCTTTATAATTCATTTTTACCAACCAAATTTTCTATTTTGTAATAAGTTTTCAGTTTGATCGGAGCAGTCTTCCCGGATTGCAAAAACGGAGCATTGTTCTTCATTTCGGTTTACCGAAACATAAAAAAATGGCCGTCTAACTCTCGATATTCTCGACCAGTAGCCTAGTAACTCCTATTCCCTAT
The DNA here is from genome assembly GCA_900406275.1 of Anastatica hierochuntica. Lineage (NCBI taxonomy): Eukaryota > Viridiplantae > Streptophyta > Magnoliopsida > Brassicales > Brassicaceae > Anastatica > Anastatica hierochuntica. The sequence goes on along the minus strand of OVAN01006845.1, from coordinate 6,373 downwards.
CTTTTACATTAGCTTTCAGTACCTTCCCTACTTGATTTTACACCGGGACGGTGTAAATTAAGTCCGGGGGATTCTTCCTGTTTCTAATAGTTCTTTTTCTTTGTTTTTGATTCTTTTTCGTGATTTTTAGGCGTTTTAAAAATTTTACAAAACAAAAACGTTTTATTAAGTCAAAAGCAGTCCATAAACAAACTTGAATTTGAACTAGCCTAGTATTCGTAGCGACAGTGCTTGACTACAATTAAGCTATTCGGGAAAGCTCAGGTGGATCAGCTAACCAAGGCACCATATCACTTTATATCCAGGTAATCTTAAGCTACTCAACACTTAATGAACTTAATTTTATTTTTTTTGGGGCTTGGTATGCATTGAATCAGACTTCGCTTATAATTCAAAAGTATTATTCTACGGTTCCCCTCTTTCCTATTTAACAAAGATCATCAAATTAAGATGCTTATGCTTATTGTGAATTTCGGAACCAATTAAATCCGAATGTACTAAAATAAATAAAGAGATCGATAGAAAAAGTAAAATGATACCCTAGAAAAGTAGGGAGAAATCAAACTTTAAAAAGCATTTAAAAGTGAATAAGAAAGAGGAAAGGAACCGATTGTGGGCTGTAAAATTTTAGGATCTTGATTGATTTGAGTCTATGTGTTCTTTGATCAATACTCCCTCGAAAAGATCACAAGCTGTAGATTTTAGGAGTGGTGATGGAAACCATGGGTCACTCATTTTAATTGTGGTTGAATGGGGACGTTGCTATACTTGTATTTATTACTGAGAGTTTTATTTAAATGTTGACTCTGGTGTTATTGGTTTTCGACAGTTAAAGTCACTAATAAGTTCAGAAAGTCCAGTTAAGTTTCCAAATTTTCAAATTTCTTCTCTGCTCTTCGTTTTCAAGCTAAGTTCGGGAGAGTTGATAACATCATTATTTCACCATTTTTCCTTTAGATTTTAGTATTTTTCATTGATTTTTTATGCAATTCTAAAAAATTAGATCTATTTGTAGTATTTCAAGTCATTTCAGGTCAACCAATGATATTTGGAGCTTTGTGGAGCTAATTGGAACAAAGTCAGTTTCTAGACAGTTTCCAAGCATCATAATTATCATCCGATATGAAGGCCTTGCCTTCAATGAATTTTGATGAAATTTTGACATAGGATAGATATTTAAATTATCTTTCATACCAAGGTATTATCGCATCATTTGGAGCAGTGGATAAAGAGTTACACTAATTTTATTGAAGATTGGTCCAACTGTCTTGCAGATGGAGGATGCGTAGAAATGCCAAAAAAAAGGAAGACCATTTGGGTTTCGAACCAGACATTCTCCATACTTAAATATATTTATTCCAAAAATTTTTATGCCCAAGAACCCAACTCAAGACCTCATAACAGGAAGCCCAACATTTAGAGGCCTTAAAGGCCCGATTTCACACTTTTGACCTAATAAGGAAATGTACTATAAGTAGTTGCTTTTAACTTTTTTGAAGAGATTTGTTTAGGTTTTAGATTGAATAAGTTCCTAAGGAGGCAGGGATGGTCGTGCCCCTTGTAGCCTCCTAAGGATCCGTCTCATCTCAATACATCCATATTTCTTTCATCATTAAGTTTTATCTATCCTTCTGCCTTTGATTTGATATGAATGCTTGCTGCCATGATTGATTTCGTACTTATATGTTTCTAATCTATTAGTACATGTTTTTAATATATTAGTTTGCATGTTAGACAATAGATTACAAGGAGTCAATGAGTTTACTTGAATAGGATTATTAGTCGGTTAGATTTTATCAATAACGTTATCACCTCTATTCATTCGTTAATGCTACTCCCCTATGAAACCTAGTACAAGAATAGATCTATAAGTGTATCCATTCCAAAAGCTTGACTTATCGCTAGATCTAGTATTTGGCGAGTCTTTCTAAGTAGGCTTCAAAAGTAGATCGACTTTAGAATCCTAAACAATAAGTCTTGATCATTTTTATGCGTGTTTATTGTTTTGAGGTCATTCAAAAGTCTAGGTCCTTTCTATAATAAACATAGAATCCCAAACCTCGAAAGTGGAGAGGTTTCACCTTAGTGGTTGTATTCTAGACCGAAACTTAATGCCCCTAGTTGAGAAGCACACAAGAGCACCTATCACTAGTTCTTGATCCTTTTAGGAGCCATAAGCTTTTTGCAAAGTTCAGTAAATGTCGCTTTAAGGAAGAGGGAATTTGGTTTCCTACAACATTGAGTATCAAAACAAATAGTGGCATCAGATCCAGAAAAGATCATGGTTATTGAAGAACGACCGCAACTAACCTCTGTTACTGAATTATTACCTTTCCTATGACTGGCCGACTATTACAGGTAGTTGTTAAAGGGTTTTTATGCATAGCAAAGTCGTTAATTGGATTGAATGGGGGAAGAGTGTTACCTTTGAATGGAGTATAGAAACTGAAGAAGCATTTAGTCAACCGAAGGATGCCTTAATGTCGCATCCATATTGACCTTACCAACACCTAACCAACCTTTCATTGTCTACACATATGCATCTCGTGTTGGGTTAGGAAGTGTGTTAATGTGAAACGATAAGGTAATCATCTATGCATCTAGACACTTATGGAAGCATGAACTAAGCTATCTGACGCATTATATAAAAATGAATGTGATAGTTTTAGAACTCCGAATATGGCGAAATATCTGTATGGAGAGAAGATTCAAGTATTCACTGACAATAAAAATCACAGGTAACTCTTCACGCAATCAAAGCTTAACTTAAGACAATGATGATGAATGGAGTTTATCACTAACTACGACATGCAAATCCGGTACCATCCCGGAAAGGCCAATGTATTTTCTAACGCCTTGAGAAGAAGGAAGGTTGTTCTTAACATAGAAAGGGTACTTCAAAATTTGACAGCAGAATTTAAGGTGATCAGTCTAGCTACCCTATAAGGAGAGGAAGGTGAAACATTTAGTCTACAAGCAGACCTAGTATTTCATATCCGGGAAGATCATATGAGGCATGATAATATACAAAGAATTTAGGAGAAGTTAGATAAAGAGAATTCTAAAGGATACCAAGTTGCAAGTGATGACACCTTATTACTCAATGGTCGCGTCACCGTTACGAAAGGGGAGGGGCTCCAAGAAGATATTTTGGGAATGACACCATTCTCTTCTAAGCATTCACCTAGGAAGTACAAACATGTATCCTGATATTAGAAAATATTATTATTGGCAAGAGATGAAAAGAGATGTTGCTATAGGGGTTTCTCAATGCCATACATGCCAACAAATAAAAGCAAAACATCAAGTTGTAGGAGGTTTACTACAAAGCTAGCCAATTCCTGAATGGAAATGGGATGTAGTAGCTATAGATTTTATATTTGGTCTACCTCGGGCACTTGGACGTGGTAATGATGTTGTTTGAGTCATTTAAGATCATCTAACAAAGATTGTTCACTTCCTACCAACAAAGATTACCAATAAAATGGAAACCTTACATGAGTTATATAAAGAGANCCCCCCCCCCCCCTCCAAAAAAATATATCATACCGAGAATCGCGTTTTACAGCTGAGTTTTAGCGGGTAATTCAACGAGCCTTAGGCATTGACCTACATATGAGAAATGCTCTCCATCCTGAATCGATGGTCAAACCGAAAGGATAATAAGAAGTCTAGAAGATTTGCAGAATTTGCAGAGGATGAGTGTCATGGATTGGAACGGTCCTTGGAATAAATTTCTACCATTGTAGAGTTCTCATACAACAATAGTTACTATTCGAATATCGGCATGTCTCCATACAAAGCTCTATATAGAAGACCCTATCGAGAATCTGTATGTTGGGTTGGAGAATGAAGGATGCTTGGGTCAGAATTGTAGATGAGGCTACAAGGAAGTAAATATTATTCAGGCAAATATGATAAAAGCTCAAGATCGCCAGAAAAAGTATGCCGACCACAGTAGACGGGAGGTTATCTTTGCAGTAAATGATCTAGTTTTTATAAAAGTAGTTAGAAAATTTAGAAAAAAGGGAAAGGATCTCTTTTGAAAGGTAGGGAAGCTGGTGACACGCTATATTGCCATGTACAACATTTTTGCTAGAATTGGGGAAGTATCTTATCGACTTCAGCTTCCTCCAGATATGCCTGTGCATCCAATATTTCATGTATTGATGTTAAGCAAGCCTATACCAGATCTGAATATGATAGAGCCTCAACAACCAAAGAACTTGCAAACCAATCTTACCTATCTTGAAGGCCCAATATGAATAGATGAACGACGCACCAGAAGACTAAAGAATAGAGAAATCTCTCAATTTCAAGTATTTTGGTAAAAATAATGCAGACTTATTGTAAATTGAGAGGATTAAGAGAAGTTTTGAGCAAGACATTCTAGAACTCTTTCTAGATATTTGAAATGTGTAATAAATTTGTGTGTTGTGAGTTTGAGGACAAATTCTTTGTAAGGGGGAGAATGTAATGACCCTTCCGATTGGATAGCGTTTGGAATGAAACATCCCTAAAGTTTGTTTGAAAATTTGTTTAGTCCAGTTCTTATGAAAAAACTGAGGAAAACTAGTAAGCTAATATCAACGTTTCGACTGGATTGTTGCATATGATCGGATACCATTCCACGATAAGTTTGGATGAGAGCTTGCTTGGAAGGAGGTGATCTAGCTGCTTGACGAAAACTAGGTGACAGAACTTCTCGTCCAAACTAGGTGATCTAGCAGCTTAATTAATATTATTATCCAGCAGTATGGCTTCATATTTGGTGCACTGGTGAAACAGGACACCACATGCCGGTTCGAGAGGGTAGCTTGGTGGCCAATCTATGACTCACCCAACTAGCCACCTCTACTATTTATATCCCATCTTCCCCATCCGAATAAGTGTGTTAGGTAAAGTGTTGGCTGGAGAAGGGAATTGCTCTCGGAACCACCGCATTCGGCTATCGGAAATTTTGAACGTGAGCCGATTGAGCTAAGTACGACCGTAGCAACTCGTTTTCTTATCCTGATTCCAAATTCAAGCGTGGCTTTTTTGTACCTACTACTCAGGTTAGCATAACAATCAAACCGAAGCTTTGTGAAGTCTGACCAGACTTAGTGGAGATCATAAGGCCTTAAGTTGAATTCGGTAAAGACGTTAAGCTATCCGGTTAACAATTTATCCCTCAGAATCGAGCAAATCTATTCTCACCGTTTGGATTCTCTCTGAGAAGGTTTAATGAATTGAAGAATCTTGATGGATCAATTAGATGAATGTTGTAGCCAATTATTCTCTCGGTAAGCATGGTTGACTTAGTGGGTTAGTTTTCCGAATTGTCCATTTTCGACTATCTCGGACCTTGAGCTTTCCGCAGGTTTGTAGGCCTAGTTTATCCTCGGTTCCATTTTTCCGTAGCCGAATCTGGTAGGAAAACCTAAAGTGAGTCTTGGCAATTGGATTGCCGTCGTGAACGCTTGCATATGCACAACAACTTGCGTTGATTGTTCGATTTGAGTCCCGTCCATGAGCTCATCCAACCATATTAAATCCATTTGATGTTTAATTACTTACAAAATTATCAAAAATATACCCAAGGTTCATATATGAATCTAATGAAATTTTTTAAAGAATCAATTAATGAAGTAATGCTAAGCTTAAGAATTGTATTAAAAAATGCATGGTAACCCTTACGTGCTCGCTATCCTTGATTTTCCTTTATATGTGACTTGGTTGTTGCGTGGTGGCGCGTATGCTGCTTAAGATCAAAAAGATATGGAGAGAATGGGTCTCTACCATTGTCGTGTATTGCATGTCAATGTAGTGCCGGAAGTTCTATGTTTCATGAATTTTGGCAGTTATGAAAGTAACTAGACTATTATACTAGGCTCGTTTAGCCTTTGTGGCTATGAGATTAGTTATATAAAGATATAGTGAATGCGGGTAATATATAGGCTTCCAAATAAGATCCCAGTTTAAGTGACTATCAGGCTAGTTTGCTTGTTTATACTTGCTTTTTTTTCCTAATGAACTGCTTTGTTGATTGGGTTTAGGATTAGGATTTAGAATTGCATTTGTAGCGCATACAAGAACCAGGCTCATTGAGTAATTTAATTACTCATAACTCTCTTTTGCGTGCATGTGACCATTAGATATGAATTTTCTCTTTTGGGCGTGAATTAACATCCTAGCTTGTGGTAGTTTTTTGTTTTCTTTGCAAAGATTTTTAGTGTATATAATGTAAAATGTTGGATAAAACTATAACTTTTCATGAGATGTTCTTAAAAATTACTTGGTATATAGTATATAAAGGATGTTTGTAAATTACGAGTGTCCTTATTGATGGCTCAGGTTTTCACCCAAGAAATCACTGCAAGCGTACAGAAGT
>OVAN01006844.1:0-20584 GCA_900406275.1 Anastatica hierochuntica | reverse complement strand
TAGAATCTATTTAGAATATTCTATTTTTGGAGTAGAAAATGGAGTAATACACTGGAGTAAAACTCAACTCCATTTTGGAGTTACTCCAAAATGGAGTAAAAAATGGAGATATACATTGGAGATGGTCTAATCAAATCACAATCTAATAAATTTTTAAGCAGAAGATGTTAGAATTTTAGGTTTTCAAGTTAAAATGGATTGCGAATAATTATTTTGTTTCTTATTTTATAGCTGGTTTTATTTTGATACTATATGATTATGAGCTAAATACATTAAAATGTGAAAAACATTAATTAGAATTGCATGCTTAAACTTAAACTCCTCCATGTATTGGATTTGAAAGGGAAATAAATAGGGTGTGGATATTATTTGAAATTATAGGAACAAGGTAAATACTGGTACGATGTTGCGGACTATTTTTATTAACGAACACAAAAGTGTCAAAGCATAGACAAATAGCTATAAATTTGTATAAGACATAAAAAATTATTTTATTATCTTTATATATGCATCATAGGTACTTCATAAATGTTTAAAATTTTTATAGGGCTAAAAATATTATGAACTTTAAATCTTTATAGTTTGTACTAATATACGATAAAAATAACAAACATTTTAAAATTTAATTTACAAAATTTATTATCATAAATTGTCATCCACGACCATTTTTATAATGTAGGAGACTGATACTAAAATTGTTAATGTTTTTCAAGTTTCTATCTTATTTTTTATTTATGACCCAACAAGCGTTAACCAAATATATTTTCTAGCTTCATATGATTTAGTAATATAATTTCTAAGTTTTGAACGAAGTTTGATTTCTAGATTTCAAAAAAATAATTTTTAATTATTTATGATTTAATTGAAGATTGAAATAGAACAAACAAGAGTAAAAAAAAAGTATGCAATATAATAAATCGGATTATAGTTATAAAATAGAAAACATAAAAAAAATTAGTATATACATTTCTTTACATATATGTGAATACATGTCTATATAGTTCATATTGAAATTTTTTTGGTCTCTAAATCATATTTTATATTAATTTTATTTTGACATAATTAATATCAAGTAAAAGAGAGATCCGAAAATACATGAAATATGTATAAATTTACGTATAAATTTGAACATAAATGTGATGTGTATTAATGCTTTGTTTTGATTGGTTCATCAATTTTTATATTTTGATTATGTGTCAAATTCTCATGACACAAAATTGTTTATGTGTCAACACACAGAAAGGCAAGTGTTATTATAGTATTGATTTCATCCCTTTTTGTTTTTGATCCATGTTATTGTAAACGGAAATAGAAGATCATATGTTATTTAAATTTCAAACAGAAGAACAAATACACATATAATGAAACACATTTTAAATTTCAAAATGACACTTAAAGTGAAATAAACTCGACATAGATCGCTTTCTCACTCAATCCTACTTCTGTTACGGTTGTACTTCTCCCTTTAGTCTTCTTTATCTCCTTGTTGTTTGTTAGTTTTAGTATACGACTTTTGGCTCCGGGCGATAATATACATTTTTCCGGCTTATGGTTCTGAAAAGGTGATCCACTTTTGCGGACTTTGGACGTTGTTTTGTATATGGTTTCTAAGTTCAATAAATAACATCATATATGCCAAAAAAAGTCTGAAAATGAAGAAGAGTGCGTTATATATATATAAAAAAAATTTGGTCAGAAGAGTGCATTATATATATATATATATTCCTAAAGAAATTTAGAGGGGAATATCATCATTAAAGTGGCTATATGTCTAATACACTAATTCATCGTTGCTTTAGAGCTATATAACAAAAGGTGAAAGGACATTATTAATAGAGGATTTATGCAAAATAAATATTTTGTCATAGAGAAATCATATATTTAATTCATCAGAAATGAGGAATATTAGAGGCTAGAAGAATAAGGTTGTACCAAAAAATATAGGAATCTACTTTCATAAAACGCATAGCTTTTAACAAAAGGAATGTGTTGTCTGCCATTTAGTAAAATTAAAATATTTATGCCTCTTTATTTTGTAAACTATACTCATTTATCGCATATTAGCCACACACACAAAAAATATAATATAACCTTGTAGGAACTTTCTGTGATTAAATGTAATACAATCTACATTACACTCGCACGACTAATTTCAACTTCCTGTCTCCCTATCCAAGATTCTTCCCTACACATAGTCAAATTTTTTTTATTACATCTACAGTACTATATTAAAATAAATTGTTGGTGAAAACATCTACTATATGATATTTATCTTATCTTCTTTAAATTAAATTGTTGGTGATAACACTAACATCTACAATATGATATTTGGAGGCCATGAAATGTTTGAAAAAAGTTTACATGTGTGTCAATAAAATTGTGGAACTTTAGCCCCTTCGCAGTGGTCACGAGACATCAAACTCTCTAGTCTCTATTATGAAGTACAAGACACTAACTTTGAAGAATAATGTCTCGTATCAGAAATATGATAAGACATGGTATTAGCTAGATTCTAGATCTTGAATATATACCGCCTCATCAAACTTATCGATCTTAATCAAAAATTGGTCAGATCCAAAATTAGTCCGAATAATATATGTTGGATAATTCCAAACATTAAAAATATTTTATTCTAGATAAGGTGTAGCTTATTTAGAAAAAAAGGAAAATACAATTTCTATTAGGTTTAGGAGTAGCTAAAACCTATAAATATTAGTTGAGCTCTTAGGAGATGTCTAAGAGTTTCAAGAGAGATTTAGTTTTTGTGTAAAGTTTTCTAAATCAATAAAAGAACACAGAAGTTTATTTTAAAACACAAAATCGAGTACTAAGAGTCTTAATCTACACAATCCATACTCGTGCATACAAAATTCAAGGAGATCGTGCATTGGCTTTGTGAGACAGAGCACGATCACGTAAACAAAACACTAAAGTTTACGTGGTCTAAAACTTTGAATTGGTATCAGAACTTACGTTACGAAAACGTGGGATCTAAGTAAGGGTTTTCATCAAGAAGGATGACGAATCCAACTGAACAATCGATGCAGACAACGAGCAATGAGTCTTCATTGATTGAAAGAGATCTAAAAAGCCTTATGCTTTCATCGACAAACTACACAGTTTGGTCTATGAGAATGAAAGTCATTCTATGGCTTAATGAAGTCTGGGACACGATCGAGCCAGGATCAACAGACCTAAAAAAGAACGATGTAGCAATTGCTTTAATCTTTCAATCAATACCTGAGTCCTTAATCTTGCAAGTTGGCGAGTAAGACTCATCCAAAAAGGTGTGGGATGCAATAAAAGCTAGATATCTTGGAGCAGATCGTTTGCGTGAAGCAAGACTTCAAACTCTAATGGCTGAGTTTGAAAAATTAAAGATGATCGATGGAGAAAGCATCGATAGCTTTGCTGGGAAGATTTCGGGTTTAGCATCAAAATCTGCCTCACTTGGTTCAATCATTGAAGAACCAAAAGTTGTTAAGAAATTCCTAACCGGACTTCCTAGAGACAAATATATTCACATAGTCGCCTCTCTGGAACAAGTGCTGGATCTAAACTCGATAAGCTTTGAAGACATAATCAGGAGATTGAAAGCTTACGAGGAACGTGTGTTAGGAGAAACCAAAGAAGCAGAGCACGGAAGGCTCATGTATGCTAGTAACTTCAAACCAAACCGAGGTGGGTTTGGCGAGAATCATGGAGCCAAAAACGGCGGCTATGGGGCTACGACCTCCGAAAGTTCAGGCAGGGGAGGAAGTACATACCGTGGAAGAGGCAGAGGTGGAGGTAGGGGCAGAGGACGAGGAAGGTTTAATGCCCAAAACAAAGGAAAAGAAACCATTAAAAATCATGACAAATAAAAGAAAGATCTCTCGAAAGTACAGTGCTGGAGATGCGATAAGTTCGGTCACTTTGTGAACAAGTGCCCATCGAGACCACAGATGGCGCATGAAGCCAACATGAATGAGACACAGGAAGCAGAAGCATTGTATATGCATGAAGTGGTTTTCTTGAATGAAGAAAAAATCTTCCCAAAGACCCTTGATACATACGATAAGGACGAATTCGTATGGTATCTTGATAACGGTGCGAGCAATCATATGACCGGAAACAAAGCCTTATTCTCGGCGTTAGATGAATCCATAAGAGGGAAGGTGCGATTCAGAGATGGTTCACAAGTGGATATAATTGGAAAAGGTGCGATTACGTTTGTAGGAAAAACCAAGGAAAGGAAACTACTAAACGATATCTACTACATACCAAGTCTTAAGCACAATATAATAAGCTTGGGTCAAGTGAATGAGAATGGGTGCGAGGTGAACATGAAAGAAAACACTTTGTTGCAGAAGGATCCACAAGGAAAAGTGTTGGCCGTAGTCACGAGATCAGCGAACTGCTTGTACCGAACGCCAATGGAGATTTATGTACCCAAGTTCCTTCGTGTTGAAGATGAAGTCATAACAAAAACATGGCACTCACGCTTAGGACATGTAAGCTACGGTGTCATGAAGAATATGGTGGAGAAGGAGATGGTGTTAGGAATGCCGAAAGTCACACAAGATAAAAGTATGTGTGGAGTTTGTCAAATCGGCAAACAAGCGAGACTATCATTCACATTAGAATCGAGTTATCAAGCCTCAAGAACACTAGAGCTAATCCACAGAGACTTGTGTGGACCTATCTCACCGCAGACACCGTCAAGGAATAGGTACATCTTTGTACTAATTGATGACTTCTCTATATACATGTGGACAATGTTGCTTGAAGAGAAGAGTGATGCTTTTGAGTCATTCAAGAGATTTAAGATCTGTGTCGAAACTCAACCATCAAAAACCATTAAAACACTACGCACATATAGAGGGGGAGAATTCACCTCAAATGAGTTTGTTAGATTCTGTAAGGACAATGGAGTCAACAGACATCTAACTGCACCTTACACACCACAACAAAACTGTGTAGTAGAACGAAGAAACCGCAATTTAATGGAGATGACTCGGAGTTTGCTTAAAGGAATGAGTGTCCCAAATCATTTGTGGGGAGAAGCTGTGTGTCACGCTACATATTTTATAAATTGTGCGCCCACAAAAGCATTGTGTGGAAAAACACCATACGAATGCTTCACTTCCAAGAAACCAAATATCGAACACTTAAAGGTATTTGGTTGTTTTGTATACACAAAATTGAATGGTCCAAACGTAAGAAAGCTCGATGATCGATCCAAGGAGGTTGTAAATCTCGACACCGAGCCTGGTATGAAAGGCTACAGGCTGTATGATCCGAGAGAAAACAAAATAATCCTTAGTCGGGATGTAGTCTTTGACGAAAAGAAAAAGTGGAGCTGGACCGTGAGTAATAAGAAAGGAGAAGAGTCGGGAACGTTCACCATAATTCAAAATCGTGTTCTAGGAGGAGCATAACACGATGACATCCAACCTGCGGACAATTCCCAAACTGTGTTAGAACCTGAAAATACTCAAGAACAAGGAGAAAACATCGATGATACTCACCATGAGAATGCGATTGGTGAAGGCAAAAACACAGCCGCAAGTGGTGATTCCGATCACGAAACAGAGCATGAAGAAGGAAACCTGCCACAACCACAACACACGAACACTCAGGTCGTAACGAGAGCTAGACGAAGGATCACAAAACCTAAAAGGCTCGAAGACTATGTACTTATGGCGGAGATAGAAGGCGGAAAGCTCTTGTTTACGGTGGATGGTGAGCCGGAAACTTATGCAGAGGCAGTAGAGATGGAGGAGTGGATCGAGGCCATGAAAGCATAGCTCGATTCTATAATAAAAACAGAACATGGGTTCTAGTTGAAAGGTCGAGTAACGCAAAACCTATTGGCTTAAAATGGATCTTCGAAATCAAACGTAAAGTTGATGGGTCTGTGGCAAAATATAAGGTCACGTTAGTAGCAAAGGGATATGTACAACAACACGGTGTAGACTTTAAAGAAGTATTCGCGCTGATAGCACGATTGGAAACAATTCATTTGTTGATATCTTTAGTTGCAAGTAACGGTTGGGAGATTCATCACTTAGACGTGAAAATTGCATTTTTGAATGGTGATTTACACGAGGAGGTGTATGTCACACAACCTGAAGGTTTTGAGAAGAAAGGACAGGAGAACCGAGTATACAAACTAAGTAAAGCTTTGTACGATTTGCGCCAAACTCCGCGAACTTGGAACATAAAGCTCGATAATACACTAAGGGAAATTGGCTTCACGAAATGCAAGAAGGAACCCTCAGTGTATCAAAAGAAAACAAAGAAGGATCTTTTGATTATTTTTATCTATGTTGATGATTTGTTTGTGACAGGAACATCTCTTCAGGTCATTAAACAATTCAAGGAAGACATGTCTCAAAGATTTGAAATGTCTGATCTTGGAAAATTATCGTATTACTTGGGAATAAAAGTAATACAAAGGAGTGATGGAATAAGAATCAAACAAGAAGGTTATGCAAATGGCATTCTCGTTGATAACCTCATGAAGTCGTGCAATCCAGCGAGTACTCCAATGGAAAAAAATCTGAAAATCTCGAAGGCCGAAGAGGAGGAGGAGATTGATGCTACAAAGTACAGACGAACAATTGGGTGCTTGAGGTATTTATTACATACACGTCCTGACCTCTCTTATAGTGTAGGTGTGTTGAGTCGTTAAAAGCAGAATCCTAGAGTTTCTCATGGACAAGCTCTCAAACACATACTGAGGTATGTGAAAAGAACAACAAAACTTGGATTGTTCTTTAAGAGGGGTGGATCGAATAGTGTTGTGGGTTACAGCGATAGTAGTCATAACATAGATGTTGATGATGGAAGAAATACTTCAGGACATGTATTCTACTATGGATCGTCCTTGATCACGTGGACATCACAGAAACAACCAACGGTGGCATTTTCTTCATGTGAAGCAAAGTTCATGGCTGCAACTGAAACTGCCAAACAAGCTATATGGCTGAGAGAACTGTTGGCCGAAATCCTAAGCAAAGAGAATGAGAAAGTCACACTTAGGATCGACAACAAGTCAACTATAACATTAACTAAAAATCCAGTATTCCACAAAAGAAGTAAGCACATACTCTCTAAATATCATTTTATTCGAGAATGTGTGGAAAACCAAATGATCGATATTGAGCATGTACGGGGAGTGGAACAAAAGACGGACATACTTACTAAACCGTTGGGAAAGACTAAGTTCCAAGAAATGAGGAGCATGATCGAGGTACAAGAGATCGACACACCCAGAATTCATGTTGAAATTAAGGGGGAGAATGTTGGATAATTCCAAACATTAAAAATATTTTATTCTAGATAAGGTGTAGCTTATTTAAGAAAAAAAAAAAGAAAATACAATTCCTTTTAGGTTTAGGAATAGCTAAAACCTATAAATATTAGTTGAACTCTTAGGAGATGTCTAAGAGTTTCAAGAAAGATTTAGTTTTTCTGTAAAGTTTTCTAAATCAATAAAAGAAAGAGAAGTTTCTTTTAAAACACAAAATCGAGTACTAAGAGTCTTAATCTACACAATGCATACTCGAGCATACAAAAGTCAAGAAGATCGTGTGTTGGCTTTGTGAGACAGAGCACGATCACGTAAACAAAACACTAAAGTTTACGTGGTCTAAAACTTTGAATATAAACCGGAATAAATATTAAATTGGATATTATCGAGATTAATAGTTAGGCGAACCATCATTTTTGAAAGAACGTGTAAAAAATAACTTTTCACATCAAAAATATGATGAAGACCTTAAACAGTACATAAGTAACTAGATCAATCCATTTATTTTTATGAATTAGAGGACCATAAATCTTAACGCTATCGACATAAATTATGTTGAATCCGGGAGACACATGCTTTGGTCGATTTTTTTAAATAACGCTCTATAATTTGGTTGCCAAGCCGTAATTTAAACAAATGCCTATAAAGCTAGAAAGAAACATATTAATTAAGTGTTAGTGATGTTTGAAGAAAGTAGAAACATATTGATCGTGTCGTATTATCGGACCTGTCACTATCTTTCTTCTGGGTTTATGGGTAGCCGTACGTGCATTATTTGCCTTTTAATAATAATACTAGTTATTAAATTCGAATTATATAAAATAAAGTCTTTAGTGGATTAACTTCAAATTTAGTAGGTGTTGATTCGTGATGACCTACGAGGCATGTGTTTGAGCGTCTTGTCGCACGGTTTAAAGGTTTTTTTTGTAACATATCTCCGACCGGGTTTTTTTTTTAACATATCTCCAACCGTCCATCCTCCCGTGTGTCCCGACGTCACTCTCCGTGTTTACCAGGATTGAGTATTCGGGTATTCGATCGGGTTTGGATCGGTTTCGGTTTGGATTCGGGTCCAGAATTCTACCCCTACAAAACCTATTCGGGTATTTTTTAATTTTCGGTTCAGGTTCGGCTCGGAAAGACGTGGGTTCGGTAATTTTGGGTCGGGTATTCGGGGTTTTTAGGGAATTTCGGGTTTTCTCGGGTATTTCGAGTTTTTTTGCCGGATTTTTCGGGTTTTATCAGATATTTTGGGTATTATACGAGTATTTTGGAGTATTTTATCGAATATTTAGGTATTTTTCGAGATTTTGGATATTTTCGGATATTTATTGGGTTTCGGATATTATCTGAAATCCAAAATACTTAGACTCAAGACTCGTACGAGCATTTTTTTGATTTGGGATCGGATTCGGTTGGGTATTTTGTGTCGGGTTCGGGTTTCGGATAAAATGCCTAACCCTAGTGTTTGCATATCCATTATGTCCGACAGTCAGAAGTGCTATGTCCGAATGACTTTGAAAAACTGGTTTAATGTCCCTACAATCACCACACGATTTTTTTATGCACGGTTCCACGACTCACTTTTCGGAAGGTTACTCATCCTAGTATTGCTCCAGCATAAGCACGTCTAACTGTCAGCGTCCAAAAAGATAAATGCATTTTGATGACATAGATAACCAAATCAATTCTTTTTTGTTAAAAACCAAATCAATTCTTATAAGCTCTCGAACTATTATGACTCTATAAACCGGGTCTCGCTCAAATTTTTTGTATAAGCTAAAAACTAAAACAACAGTATTTGGATATAAGATACATGCGATTGTTTTTAAATGATTGTTTCTTTCCAAAATCAAAGAGGAACAATTTTATTTTTTATTCTCACATAAAAGGGAATGAGAAAAAATGAGAATTTTTTTTTATAAATAGTGTAAATTCATAGAAGTGATAAAAAAAATTTAATATTACTCCTTGTTTCTTTGATCACCATCCAAAACCTTAGTGTGGTAATACAATTGAAAAAAAAAATGAGTTTCGCAAGTGTTGTTGTTCCCATTCCATGTGATTTCTCCACAACAGCGTTTTAGTCATTTAAGATTTTTAAAACCCCGTTTCTAATCACAA
The DNA here is from genome assembly GCA_900406275.1 of Anastatica hierochuntica. Lineage (NCBI taxonomy): Eukaryota > Viridiplantae > Streptophyta > Magnoliopsida > Brassicales > Brassicaceae > Anastatica > Anastatica hierochuntica. The sequence continues at coordinate 11,163 of OVAN01006844.1, read as the reverse complement.
AATTAGAATATTTAATCATGAACTTCAGGCTTAAGACTATTTTAGCTTTTCCCTGTTAAATGCTTTTGCAAGTACCTTTTTTAATATTCTCCATGTTTCATAATATTAGATGTTTTACAATTTTTACTTTGTTTTAAAATATAAGATGATTCCGCATTTTTATTTAAGATATTAAATCTATTTATTATATTTTGGCATATTGTATTACGTAGTCTTTTTCATAATTGGTTGAGTTGCTTTTAATTTACGCAGTAAAATTACATTTTTTAATCTTTGTATATTTAGTTAAAATGCTTTATATCTTTTTTTGCCATCTAGCTAGTGGCAAGTAGTTTCTCTCACTAGAGACAGGTGCAGAGTTTGAACCCTCGTTCTGTGAAATAGAAATAGAGGTGGTGCAACCACGGGCCCACGCGCTCCTCTCGTTAAAATGTCTTATATCATGAAACATATATTTTAGAAAAATTCTTTTTATCATGTCATTTTTTATGTTCAACATCTTCGTGTCAAGGTAAATAATATTTCAATTTCAATATAACTATTCGTTAAATTTTTTTTCATAGATACTAAGAAAATAATTAAATTTTTTGTTTTACCTTTGTTAATGAATTATGTTATTTAATTTTAATTCTTACTCCCTGTTTCATATTAAACGATGTTAAATATTTTTTAAAGTTCAACACAACGATTAAGGAAACATCAAATTTTATTCAGTTTACCTTTTTTACACCAAAATATTCGTTAAGTAAAATACGTTTGACCAATAAAAAATAGAGTGCAAAATATAAATTGTCACAAAAACTAAATAACATTAAATTTTTGTCTATAATCTTAAAAATATCAATTAAAATAAAATAAATTATTTTTAAAACATCATTTATAGCAAAACAGAGGGAATAAGTAAAAAACATATACAAAAAATCTGATATAATGAGCCGGTGAAATAAATGTGGTTGGCGGTTCTCTTTTGGTGGGCTTAAATACCCCTCTTTCATTTAGAGGTTTTGGCTTCAAAGTGGGAGAGAGCTTTTTGTGGAAAAACTAACGTGTTCCTCTAAAATCTTTGAAAAATCGTGATTTTGGGGGTGTTCAGTGATCAAATTTTTGCAACTGCTATTTATTTCTTGTTTCTCTTTGAAGGAAACTGTCAAAATATCAGTTATCTTCGTAGTGTTCATCTTCTTTGTATCCTCTTTCTTTGTTATTTCTCATCTTTAATCTGCTCTTCATAGATCCAGAGATTGAGAAAGCTTTAAAAGCAATGTCGCTTGCAGAGGAAGAAATCCCCATTCACTTTACCAAACTTACCTGAGTATTGCTCGAGCGAAAGAAAAGTTCTTAGCCTCATTAGAAGAACGCTTAATCCACCTTTTCAACCGATGGAGGATCTCATTATGGATCTTCCACGCAAATTCAGAATGCCTGATCGGGTTAATAGTGTCGCATTAGGTAAGGAACGCTTTCAATTTATCTTCAAATATAAAGAAGATATGGAAGAGGTACTCAAGAAAGGAGCTTGGACGTTCAACGACTGGTCTGTCGTTATGGACAAATGATATGAGATCCCGCCAAACAACTACTTGCAATTCCTGTCGGTGTGGATCCAAATCTGTAACATCCCCGTGAAATACTACATTGATGAGTCTCTAACCGCCCATGGGGAATTAATTGGACAAGTAACGGAGGTGGCCTTTGATCCGAATCATGCTCAATGAAAGGATTATATCAGGGTTCGCATACTCTTCAATGTGTCTAAACCTGTTCCACATTACCGAGTCGTGAATTCCCCAAAAGGTGAAGTTGCGAAGCTTTTGTTTGATTTTGAAAGAGTTCAAAAACGATGCTACATCTGTCAGCGACTTACCCATGATAAAGCCAACTGTCTTTTATTGCTTCAAGTCCGGCCGGAGGCTTCAGTTTTGAAGCAAACGGGGAGTGCTTGGCACAGAACCTCCTAAACCGATTTTATCCAAATCTGATCCCCTTTGGGGAGTGTTATCGGAATCTCAGGTTGGGAATGACTCGACAACAGGACGGAGGAGAATTGCACATGAAGTTCTTAATGAAATGCTGCAATACCTTATGGCCACTAATGAAGCTAAAAAGAATGCCAAAGTCTTGCGTATACAGAGAATAGTCGTTGAGGCAGAGAAGGATCTTATGACGCAAAAAAACCCTTTTGAGTTTAGAACCGCTTCCGGTGTATCATTCAGATGTTGATAAGAGCAAAGGAATCGTCTAAGATTTTTGAGAAAGTAGCAAAAAATTCAGAACCTGGTCCACACAGAGAAAAGTTGATGTCTGCAGCAATCTGCATTGGTAATGGTGCAGGTCATGGTTCCGTTTATATTCCCTCCCGACCAGCTAAAGCTATGTCAGTCATGTCTCAGCAAGATCAGAGAGGAGCTTCTACGGAACAAGAGTTTGGGCCTTTTGAGGAAAGCTATTCTGGAACTCCATCAAAACCTGAAAAGTATCGAAAAAGACCTTCTAGAGCCAAAAAAATTGCAGTTGCAGCTAAGGATTCTAAGCTACAGGATCTGAAGCTCAAGATCACGTATAAGAGAAAAGTAACTTAAGCCATAGATACTCCTTCCAAGCTGGCTAAGCTAAAGGAGATTGAGGTGATTTTGAGTAGGTAACAACCAAAGCAAGTATAATAATTTTGAGCTGGTATTGTCAAGGCATTGGGGCCGGATCTGACAAAAAATCGTCTCAGGGAATTACGTCAAAAGTTTTTTTCCTGAGATAATCTTTTTAATGGAAACAAAAAATAAAAGAGATGTATTGGTTGATCTTCAAGTGCGGCTTGGGTATGATGGAGTGTTTACAGTTGATCCGATTGGTTTTAGCGGTGGTCTAGCAATCGTTTGGAAGAACTCTGTACAGTTGGATTTCAAGTTTGTAAATAGGAATTTTCTAGATATCGATGTGCAATTCGGTAGTTTTGTTTTTTTCTTATCTTGTATATATGGTGATCCTCTTTTGAAGTATCATCACAAAGTGTGGGAAAAGCTAACATGTATTGGAACACAATAAAAGGAAAATTGGGTTCAAATTGGTGACTTTAACGAAATCCTCAACGACGATGAGAAGTTGGAGGTCGAAGACGCAGTGAAGCTTCTTTCCTACAATTTGCAGATATGTTAAAGGCGTGTGAGATGGATGATCTGCCGAGCAAGGACAATGGGTTTACATGGGCTGTAAAAGAAATAATTTTTGGATCCAATGTTAGTTGGATCGGGCTTTATGGAACAAAAACTAGTTCTTAAGCTTTCCAAAAACGAGCAAAACTTTCCTTCAGCATATTGGGTCAGACCATCACCCTGTGTTGCTCAGTTTATCGGAAGAAAGAGATAACTTACGTGGCCAGTTTAGATTTGACCATCGATGGGTGGAGAAAGAGGGTATTCGTGAAATAGTCTCTCAAGCGTGGAATAAGGATAATCTCTTAACAGCTAAATATGTCTTGTCTCGGATTACAGAGTGTCGCGAAAGCTTAAGAAAGTGGAAGAGGTCTAAAAATAATAATGCTTTTGACATGATACAATAACTGACAGTGGCTCTTGATGTTGAATCCTCATCAATTTTACCCTGTTTTGGTCATATCCAATCACTAAAACAAGACTCATCGTAGCTTACCGTGATGAAGAATTATACTGGAAACAACAAATTAGAGAAAAATGGTTACAAACTGGAGATCATAATACAAATTATTCACATTATGTTGTTAAGAAAACTACAAAAAGAAAGTGGATTCTGAAGCTTATCGATGACAACAGACTGTTCACTTCTCCGAAGAGGCAAAAGAAATCGTTGTTGCTTCTTACTTCCAACAGCTTTTCCAGACTTCAACACCTGCGGCTACTTTGAATATCTTCACTGATTTTTCTGTTAAAGTGAACCAGGAGATGAATAGTATGCGTACTGCTAATGTAACGAGTGATGATGTTCACGAGGTTGTCTTCGCAATTAAAGCTTCTAGTTTGTCGGGAGCTGATGGCATGGGTGGGATATTTTTCAAAGATTTTTGGATATAGTCGGCCCGAAGGTGACAGAGGAAGTTCTTGCTTTCTTCGATGATGGCACTTTACCTTCCAATTGGAACTATACACTCTTGTGCTTAATACCAAAGAAGGAGGTCACAAACTTCATGAAAGACCTACGGCCAATTAGTCTTTTCTCTATTCTTTATAAAATCATATCCAGAATTTTGGAGCATCGCCTAAAGCCGATAATGCCTCTACCCGTATCGAGCACACAATCAGCATTTGTGGAGAAGAGATTGATTTTGGATAATATTATCATAGCTCATGAGCTCGTCCACAACTTACGAACGCATCCATCTATTTCCTCGGATTTCATGGCCATAAAAATGGATATGTCCAAAGCCTATGATCGAGTTGAGTGAAGTTATTTAGAGTCTTTGTTATAAGCACTTGGTCTCAACGAAAGATGAATAGCTTAGGTTATGCTATGTGTAAAATCGGTGAGTTACTATGTGCTTATTAATGGAAAGAAACATGGAATAGTCATGTCGAGACGGAGCTTACGCCAAGGAGATCATTTATCTCCTCTACTCTTTGTCCTATGTACAGAAGGGCTCATACACATGATGCATCGAGCTGAAGTTATGGGAGCTATTGAGGGCATTCATTTTGACCTTACGGGTCTAATGATTCACCACTTATTATTCGTGGACATTAGCTTGTTCCTTTGTAAAGTCACTGTTGAGTAAAGTGAGAATTTGAAATCCATCTTAAGCTTATATAGTGATGCAATGGTACAAGTCATCAATACCTCAAAGTCTTCAATAATGTTCGGTTCGAAGGTGAATGTATCACTAAAATTACATATTCATAACACACTCCAGATACATGATGAGGGTGGTGTTGGTACCTACGTAGGCTTTAAGAAATGTTTTAGTGGGTCAAAAGTAAAGATGTTGAGCTACATTAGTGACAGACTTAATGCGCGTTCAATGGGTGGTTCTGTCGGCATTTGTCTTAAGGGGAAAATATGTACTACTCAAGTCTATAGCATTGGCCATGCCCATTTACGCGATGCCCATTTACATATTGCCGAAAACAACGTGTGCTAATCTCAATAAAGTGATGGTTACTTTCTGGTGGAGAGTGGCTGAAGACAAACGAAAGATGCATGGGATCCGATGGGAAAAGCTTTATCTCCTTAAAAAAAGATGAGGGCATCGAGTTTAGAGACATTAGACTTTTCAACCAAGCGCTATTAGCGAAATAGTGTTGGTGAGCTTTAACAGAACCATCCTCGCTCTTTGCTCAAGTCCTCAAGAACATATATTATGTGAATTCAGAATTGCTCACAGCTATTGTTGAACCAAAGGCATCATAAGCTTGGCGCAACCTGTTACATGGTCAAGATCTATTAGTAAAAGGTCTACAGAGAATGGTTGGCGATGGTATGTCGATTAATGTTTGGATAGACCCTTGGTCATCCTTTCAACAGAAATCGTACAATAAACCTCACACTACAAGAAACCAGACTCATAACAACGATGATAATCGTCGTTAATTCGTCGTTATACATGGATAACGACGAAACGCTATTCGTTGTTAACTGTTCGTCGTAATTAACAAATCGTCGTAAATTCGTTGTTAAATTTACGACAACATAATTTAGTCGTAAAATACTTGTTAACCTATCGTAGCAAAGAGCTCGTAAATTAACGACGATTAGACGAGGAAAATATATTTCGTCTCTAACTCGTAGTAACATTATGGTAAATTAACGAGAACTAAACCACTTATTTGAAACAACTATTGTCATTAAATCATCATTAATTTACAATGATTTAACGAAGATAGCGTAAAAGCTTTGTTGTTAATTCGTCGTAAATTAACAAAGAGTTAACGACGATAGCGTAAAAGCTTCGTTGTTAATTCGTCGTAGATTAACAAAGAGTTAACAACGTTTTCACAACGTGTCTGTAGCTTTGTAGAATTAAATTCAAAATCAAAATTATATTTAAAATTATAAAATAAATAAAATAAATATATTAGTTTTAAAATATATATATATAATAAAAAAATATAACAAATAAAACTACATAGATCCTATCCTAAATCTATGTCGACGTCGCCGAAATATGTCTCGTCGCATGCTCCGGATCGACGGGCTGCTCCTGCGTCGCTGTCTTGGGTGAAGGTTGGGACTCAGTCTCTCTCATCACCCGAGAAATCTCCGGGTTAGTCGCCGAAAGGATCCCGATGATCTTGTCGTAGAAGATGTGCTTGCTCAGTAGCTCCGCGATCTCAGTGTGTGTGGTCCTAAGCTCGGTTTGCATAACCGCCTGCTGGACAGACAGAGATGTGTACGACGACGATGCCGCTAGGACATCCTGAATGAAGCCCATCCCCAGAACTCTCCCCTTCTTCTTAGGAGCAACCTAAAAAAAAGAATTTATTATTGAAAAAGTTGAAAAAAATAAAAAATACTAAAAATAAACAACGGATTACCTGTTCGAAAATACGATCGTGCTCCTGAGTTGATAGAGGCTCGGTCGGCTGAACAGTGCCTCCAGGCGATCTATGAGATCTCTGTGTCTCGTTCTCCATCCGCCTCGCCTCCACGTCGTTGAAGATCCTCTCTGACTGTGCGTCAACGAACTGGACGTTCTTCCTCTTGTGTGTCTTCTCAAAAATGTCTCTGACAGATGGAAGATAGCCTAAATTGTTGGCCAGCGAAAGATATTAGATTTTTAAATATATTAATTAGAAATTTTTTTTTAAATTATTTAATTCAAATATTACTAACCATGATAAGACGTTGGCCAGCGAAAGAGATCTGGCCAGAAGTGTGTGGCATCTGCTTCTTGGTGCCATCAGGAGCGGTGGTGTTCCGTGCGATGGAACACTTGGCCGCAATCGAAGAGGCATGACTGTAGCTCCAGTAGGCCTTGAGGCCAATCCAGACCGCAGCGGACATGAAAGTGGACTTCGCTTCGTCTCCCTTGACCCCAAACTTCTCCTTCCAGTCGGAGACGGTGTTGCAGAGTCTCAACTTCGCTCGCGCGTAAAATTCGGCCTTTACCCTCTCGTTGATAGAGATGTCCCAATGCCACTTTTGCTGAAAAAACAAAAAAATTGGATTAAACATGCAATAAATATATATAGTTATATATATATATATATATAACTAACATAAAATATAAAATAATAAAAACAAATATAAAAATTACTGCGAAACACTTGAACCAAGACTTCTTGATGTGCTCCGACGTGGTCGACCAGTTGACGTGGGGCTCCGTAAAATACCCCTTGATCGTGTCGGAGACAGAGCGGGCGACCTTGTTGTCGATCCCGAACCTGCGAAAAAAAACAAATAATTTTAGAGAAAAATATGAATTAATTAGATATTAATAATAATAATCAATTGACATTAAAATGTACCAAAAAATCCTAATGCCATCTCTGTCGGGATCGAGACGGGGTAAATGATCGTGATCGGGCTGAAGGATGATGTCCTCAACCCGAAGATGAGCATAAGGGGCATGGTCCGGAACATCCAAGTCAGGATGTATGCCCCCACCGGCCTCGGCTGTCTTCTCCGGGGCTGCTGTGCAGGAAGAGAACCCTCTACTGCCGTTGGCGCTGCTGCTGGCGGTGGCGGATGCATAGGTGTGACCGACGATCTCGGTCTCGAGGTTGTCCGAGAACTGATGCCAAACGGAGATGAAGAGGACGTCGAGGCTCCCGTCCGTCGAACCTTTGCCTCCTGGTCCGCGATGAACTGTAGGTAATGCGGCCGAACACGTGGAGGAGCCATACTAACTAAAAAAATCCTCATTAAATTTAAAATTCTAAAGTTTAAAATTAAAATTGATGTTGTAATGATTTGTAATTTTTTGAGAGCTTGTATAGTTAAAAAGTTTTAAAAGTTTAAAATTTTATAATTTTTAAAAGTTTGAAACTTTAATTGTAAAAGTTTATAATTTTTCAGTCAAACTGAAATTGTTAACATTTTAAAATTTTAAAAGTCCTAAATTTTTTCTCACATTATAAAAGTTTGAGCGTAATTAATTACAGTGGTAATTAATAAAGCCCTAAATTGTAAATTTAAATCCTAGGTCTATATTTCAATCCTAAATCTATATTTCAATTCTACAACATTTAAAATAATTTACAAAGATAAGGTAAAAAAATTTACCTTTAGAGAGATGGATGAGAGGGTAGAGAGAAAGTGGAGAGAGAGAGCAAAGCAACGAAATGAAGAGAAATCTCGAGTATATTTAGAATTTTGCTTCATCGTAAATTCGTTGTACAAAAAAAACATTTAATGTCGCGTTTTGCGCCAGAGAAAAAACGAAACGATTTGGATTTTAACAACGAATTAACGACGATTTGTACTTTGTACTTTCGTAAAACCTCGTACAAACAAAACACCTGATGATTGTGACATTTTAGGGTATAGGATTTAATATTAACCAACAAATTAACGACGTAATTAACTAAATCGTCGTTAATTCGTCGTTGTCTAACAACAAATTAACGATGATTATTTTTGTAAACTAATAAATTGACACAAACATACAATTGTACTACTCAATTTAGGCCGGGAACCATGTATTACTACTTATGTCCAACATTAGAAGGCTTTAGAGAAAAAAAATTTTCACAACTTCCGTTTCTAAAAATGTCTTTTACTTTTCTATGTCAAACGAAGTTGTGTTTTCAAACGAAGTTGTCCAAATGATTTGATTTTCAAATTTGGATGCTCGAATGACTTGCATTGGTTCTTATAGGCATAATGTTCTCTTTTAGGGTTGAGTAGTTGGCAAATTTGGTAACCGAGATATCGATTTGGGGTTTAGGGTTTCAAGTTGAAATCGTCGTTATTTAGTTGTTACATCGAATTAACATTCTAACGAGGATTGTACTAGGATTGTACGAACAATGACAAATTAACAACGAATTAACGACGATCTTAAATCAAATCTTATTAACAAACATTTGGCAACTTATTAACAATGGTCTTTAATTAACTTATTAACAATATTTGTCCAATAACTCAATTAAATGAGTTAACAACAATGATATATCATCCGCCATTTTTGTTCGCTTTAAAAATGCATAAAAATATTATTGCAGATTCAATGAGAGTTACAGGCTACCAAAATAAAGACTGCTTAATTAAAACCGTACATAAAATTCATATAATTAGAAAAAACTCTTAAATACAAGTTTTACTCAATTTCATCTTCGGATCCCTTCTCGTCATCTGGATTGTCACTTTCGTCGAACTCGTCCGTTTGTTTAGTTTCCGTTTCTTCAGATATTTCGTCGACGTCCCTGCTATGAGGATTAATTAGTAGAACTGGATTTGTACTTAGATCAGGCGAAGACATCTCAACAGGTGAGTCGTGTTGGAGTGCAGATTCCTCTTCGCGTACTATATGACCTCGTGGTGCAATCTACAGATAGCCAGTTTGTGCCAGTCGATGTTAGACAGGGATAAGGAATGAAACTAACTTGCTCCGCTTACGATGCAAGGATAAAAGGCTCAAATCTATTGTACCTCCGTCCCTTGTTAACATCGACGATCCCAAATTTGATGATATGAACACCCCTACCAATTGTAGGATCAAATCAATCGCACTTAAAGAGCACACATTTTAACTGAAGCAGGCCAGGAAATGTAACTTCTATGATTTCTTGTAGGATTCCATAGAAATTTATGTCCCCCCTTACGCAAAAAGCGTAGTTAATGGTTGTACGATGTCTGCCATGATCGTAAGCGTGAAATGCATACCCTCTTGTACAATATATTGGTGCAGTACATATCCTCGCAAGTGGACGTTGTAGCATCTCATGAAACAATAGAGGATATGATTCACCCTCGTGCTCAATCTGTAACCAAATATTATGATCGATATATAATATTAGATATATCTTATTAAGTATATATATATATACACTTACAAATATACTTACTTGTCGTTGTAACCACGGAACGAGTGTTCATCTTTTCTACTCTCGACATCATCATCTGAAATGCCCTCTATCGCTTCGCGAACTTGGATGACAAAAAGACTAGTACATAAATATAGATCATATGTAAGCGTAATGCATATAATATATACATATAAATATAAGCGACATATGTATACCTTTCCCACGGGCGTATTTCCTCACAGTTCAGAAGAATCCATGTATGCGCATAGTGAATTTCTTCCGCATTCCCCCACCAAACCTCTTTTACTCGTCCACTAAGCCGCCCAACTGCGCAAAATATATCTGAAACTCCATCCATGGCATATGTTGGGGCAAAGCCACCATCATCATATCGTCGTAGGGCTCTTTTGCGTGTCCTAACTTTAGGGGAAAAGTAGTACGATGTAAAGTGAGATGTCTCTTCGGTTAAACTTCCCTGAACAATAGAACCTTCCACTTTTACGAGATTCTTTACTTTCCATTTGAGATGTTTCATGAATCTTTCAAAAGGGTACATCCACCAAAATTGCACAGGTCCCCCAAGTTCTGCTTCATGCGGAAGATGTATAGGTAGGTGCTCCATTACATCGAAAAAAGATGGCGGGAAAATCTTCTCCAAATTGCACAGTAGGATGGGAATGTTTTCATGTAGTTGGGCTACTACATTTTCAGTCAACGTCCTCGTGCAAAGATCTCGAAAGAACATGCCTATTCCTATATAAAATATCAACATACATGTACATTAACATCTTATTATATGTCGAGTAAAGATGTATACATTATAACGTACGTACCAGCAATTGCGTCGTGGACATTTGTTGGTAGAAGTTTCGACATAGCAAATGGCAGTAGTCATTGCATAAACACATGGCAATCATGACTTTTCATATCTGAGAATTTACCCTGCTCAATACATTATGAAACATTTGATACAGACCCATCCGGGAACTTCACTTCAGATGACACCCATTGGAATAGCGCTGTCTTCGCTAAACTGGATAATATGAATATAGAACTGGCGCTTTTCCGTCATTGATGATGTGCAATTTGCTCCTTTCGCATAATTCAGGCAAGTCAAGACGTGATTTGTAATTATCTTTACTCTTTTCCTACACATTCAGAAGTGTATTCATGATGTTATCACAAAAATTCTTCTCGATGTGCATCACATCAAGATTGTGTCGGAGGAGATGAT
>OVAN01006843.1:0-20584 GCA_900406275.1 Anastatica hierochuntica | reverse complement strand
TACGGAGAAGGAGCTCCTAGTTGTGGTTTACGCATTTGAGAAATTCAGACAATACCTAGTGGGATCTAATGTCATTGTTCACACTAATCATGCAGCCTTGAGGTACCTTATGTTTAAGAAAGATGCTAAACCGAGACTGCTGAGATGGATTTTACTTCTGCATGAATTTGATTTGGAGATTCGCGATAAGCGTGGTATCGAGAATGGTGTTGCTGACCATTTATCCCGATTGCGAGTGGAAGTTGATACACCACTCGATGATAGTCTCGCTGAGGAGAATGTCTATATGGTTTCCTTGTTAGAGGAAGAATACATGAACAATGTTGATTGTTTTGCCATTAGACAGATTCACGATGAAATTCCTTGGTTTGCAGATTTAGCAAATTTTCTGAGTGCAGATGTGGAGCCACCAAATTTCGCAGGCTATACGCAAAAGAAGTTCCTCAGAGATGTCAAAAATTACTTCTGGGATGATCCTTTTCTCTACAAGAGATGTGCTGATGGACTTTTTCGCAGATGTATTCCAGAGTTTGAGGTTCAAGGTATTTTGTATCACTGCCATGGTTCCGAATATGCAGGACATTTTGCTACTTTACAAACTGTTTCGAAAGTGTTGCATGCAGGTTTTTGGTGGCCAACACTCTTTAAGGATGCCCATGATTATGTCTCTAAGTGTGATGCTTGTCAGAGGAAAGGCAACATCAGTAAGCGGAATGAGATGCCTCAGAACTTCATCCTAGAAGTAGAGATTTTTGACGTATGGGGTATTGATTTCATGGGACCTTTCCCATCTTCTTATGGAAATCAATACATTTTGGTTGCGGTAGACTATGTCTCCAACTGGGTTGAGGCGCTGGCCAGCCCCTCTAATGACGCCAAAGTGGTCCTAATGATGTTCAAATATGTGATTTTTTCTTGCTTTGGTGTGCCAAGAGTGGTAATAAGTGATGGAGGATCCGATTTTATCAACAAGTTGTTTGACAATATGCTGAAGAACCATGGAGTTAGACACAAGGTAGCCACACCTTATCATCCTCAAACAAGTGGACAAGTTGAGATTTCCAACAGGGAAATCAAGGGAATCCTAAAAATGACTGTAGGCAAGACTCGAAAAGATTGGTCTGTGAAGCTAGATGATGCGCTATGGGCATATAGAACTGCCTACAAGACACCACTAGGCACTACACCATTTCATTTGGTGTATGGGAAGGCTTTTCATTTGCCTATTGAACTCGAGTACCAGGGACTTTGGGCTATGAAGTTGCTGAACTTCGAAATCAAGCCTGCTACTGAGAAGCGAATGATTCAACTCAATGAACTTGATGAGATTCGATTGAATGTTTATGAGAACTCAAGGATCTACAAGGAGTGGACCAAAGCATTCCATGATAGGAGGATCATTCCATGCCAATTCGCTGTAGGAGATCAGGTACTCTTGTTTAAATCACGTTTGCGACTGTTTCCAGGAAAGCTCAAATCGCGTTGGTTGGGACCATTCCTGATTGCTGAGATGCGACCGTATGGAGCTGTTGTTCTTGATGATAATGGGAGGAAATTAACTGTGAATGGCCAGAGACGTGAGTCATACACTGCAGACGAGCCATCCGACGAAAGAATGCAAATTCTTTTGAAGGATCCACCTGCCGTCTGATCGCATTACAGTCAGGCTTGAGACTTTAAACAAGCGCTGAGTGGGAGGCAACCCACTAGGTAGTTTTCTTTTCCTTTTTAGTTAGTTTGTAGTGTTTTTGGTTTTTTTTGCTTTGGATTTTGGTGCTTTTTTACGTTTTTCGTGTTTTTAGCCTTTGTATTGCAGGAAAAGATCACCAGACAGACGGACAGGAATCGGTCGATCCCTGTCCATGAATCGATCGATCCCTATCTCAATTACGAGGCTATATCACACGTTTTCAGGTAAGTATACTTTTTCCTTTTTCTTTTGATCTTGATTTTATTTTTATTTTTATTTGCTACTTACCCCTTCCTTGAATTTGTTTCACACCGAGACGGTGTGAGATAAGTATGGGGGAGGTTACTTATGTTTTTCTTTTTTCTTGTGGTGTTGTTTGAGTCATTTTTATGTCTTTTATCGAGTTAGTTATGGATTTGTTTATGTTTCATGATGATTTCAGACTATTATCTCTGTGCATTGCACTTCATTTATATGTTCACTAACCATTTCGTTTGGACTTTTAGCGCAGGCAAACCAGAATAACTCATGACCAAACTCCCCAGCAGAAGTCTCTCGAACTCAGACTTTTGTCTGAAATTTTTTTAACGCTATCTTATTTGGCTTACTAAATGCTTTGATCCAGGAACTTAAAATCAGGAATCAAATCCCATCATTCAGGATTACATCCCCATTTTTCTACCATCCTTTTCGGTAATCTTGAGTGACCAGACTCATCTTTAGTCTGGCACCACACCCTTACCTTATCTCATTGATTCTCCATGCATTTCTTTTTCATCTTATGTGCACACATGTGTAAAAACAATGGAGAGAATAGGGTAGACATGATCCTTCTAATTGCTTAGGTAGGATTGAACAATTTAGGTGGTTTAGACACGCTAATGAGTGTTTGATTTCTCGGTGTTGGGTGTTTAGATGGTTTAGATGGATATGTTGCATTTCTTCATGCTGTATGGGTGTTTTAGAGTTTAAAAACGCCATTGATATGCTAATTCGAACCAGATTTTCGTTCTTGAAAAAAAACAAAACAAAAAACAAACAAAAAAACGAAATTTAATTTAAATTTCTTTAGATCTGGTTTAGAAATTAGCATTTGCATATTATTATGTTGATTAGTTTCACCCTGAAGAATGTACATATTTGCTTTATTTTCTGATTGGTGGTTTGTACTTGGGTAGTTAGGGGACATGGTTACCAATATACTCTTTCTCTCCTGCGATTTTGCATAATGTCTTGCATTTTTGACGCAGCTTTTGATACCCAAAACACACAAGCCTCACCACTAAAAAGCCTTGAATATCTAGCCTGATTTCCTGATTATGAGTTCTTTGATTAAAAGTTTCACACACTTCTTAATTGAATGTAGAGAGTTATTAACATGGAAGTTGAGTTTGCAGGTCCAGATTTTAGAGTATGGATGGGCTTGGGAGGTTATGCAGCAATTCTTGGGGAGAATGTTCTAACTTTTCTGAGTCTTTATCGTTAGCAAAAGTAGCGAAGAGTAAGGTTTTTTGAAAGCATGCAGTCCGTTTGGTTTTTTAGTTTCTTTTCCCGCAGACTTAGTCTTCGTTTCCTTTACTTGAGGACAAGCAAAGATTCAAATTTGGGGGATTTGATGTGTCAGTATTTTAGTGGTTTTTACTACGGTTTTTACACGAGATTTATAGTTTTTAGTATGTATTCGGATCGTTTTGGCGCGGATTTGTGTTCTTTGTTATTTTTACAGGAATCAAGCTGAATGTACGAAAAGAATGCATTTTGGATGGATTTCAAGCATCGAAGGAAGTGTTCGTGAAAACCTGGAAAATACCCAGATCCTTGTCCCCGAATCGACAGATCCCTGTCCCGAATTGCGGACCGATTTTACGAAAAACCAGACCGAACTTATTTCAAACCGGATTGCTATCAAGAGATCTAAGCTCGTGTTTTGGCTTTCATTTTGCACTATTATGCACTTTTAGAGAGTTTGAGAGAGCTTAGAGAGATTTGTAACCTAGGGAAAAGAAGCTTCTTTGTTCTTCGATTCGAGAAGTTTTCGGAACCCTTTTTACTCTTGTTTATGCTTAATACAATCATGTCCCTCATGAATTCGATCTGTGTTTTTACAATTACCATGAGTGAGTAGTCTGTTCGTGTTNCATAGGGATTCATGAGTTGTTGATATAAAATCGCATGGTTAGAGATTTAATCTAATGGATCTTCATCTTTGATTGATCGTAATGCATGAAACTGAACTGATCACTTAGTTTCCGTTCTTAGGTAATTTAATGCCAGGAAAGTGTTTGTTTAAATGCCTGAAAGAATCTTAGATGAGTAATTCTTCTTAAGCCAATAGAAGTTAATGTTTAAGTGAATNTGTTAGTAATGCATGATTAGAAATCGAGGGTCAACGGAAGTTAGTCTCGAGATTTCTAATACATAGGGTGTTGATACTACGGAAGTAGATCATTTCTAAATTAGAATTTGAGCTCAAGAAGGTTCTTAACTTGTTCCCTAGTATATAATTTGAATTAACAATGAATCGTTTCCCTGAGAATACCCGATGTCCAACACTTCTTTGATTGATTTACAACCTTTTCATTGTTGCCCGCTTTCTTTGCTTTCTTATTTTTGATATTTGCATCATCTTACAAAACATCTTTTTAGCCTTAGCACGCTGTTTGATTCTACATTCTTCGTGCTACCTTTGGTCTTTGTGGATTCGATCCCGAACAACTACAACGTACATCTTTGTGCTTGCAGTGTTATCTCGGGAAAAAATCTGAGCTATCAAAAATAAGAAAGCAAAGAAGGCAGACATGCAGCGATGGGGTTGTAAATCAATCAAAGAAGTGTTGGGCATCGGGTATTCTCAGGGAAACAATNTTCAGATTATAGACTAGGGAACAAGTTAAGAACCATCTTGAACTCAAATTCTAATTTAGAACTGATCTACTTCCATAGTATCAGCGCCCTCTATATTAGAAATCTCGAGACTAACTTCCGTTGACTCTCGATTTCTAAGCATTCATTACTAACAGGTTTGATATGTTCACAATTCACTTAAACATCAACTTCCATTGGCTTAAGAAGAATTGATCATCTAAGATTCTTTCAGGCATTTAAACAATTCACTTAAACATCAACTTCCATTGGCTTAAGAAGAATTACCTAACAACAGAAACTAAGTGATCAGTTCAGTTTCATGCATTACGATCAATCAAAGATGAAGATCCATTAGATTAAATCCCTAATCATGCGATTCTATGTCAACAATTCATGAATCCATATGGGAGAACCCTAAACCCAACGAACAGACTACTCGCTCATGGATATTGCAAAAACAAAGATCAAATTGATGAGAGACATGATTGTATTAAGCATAAAAAGAGTAAAAAGGGTTCCGAAAACTTCTGGGATCGAAGAACTGAGATGCTTCTTCTCCCTAGGTTATAAATCTCTCTAATCTCTCTAAAACTCTCTAAAAGTGCATAATGAAACAGGAAAAACGAGTCTAGGTCTTTTGATAGCAATCTGGTTCGAAATAAGTTCGGTCTGGTTCTTCGTAAAATCGGTCCACAATTCATGACAAGGATATGTATATCCAGGGACATGGATCGGTCGATCCATGTCCAAATTTCTGGGTATTTCCAGCTTTTCATGAACACTTCCTTCCACGCTTGAAATCCATCCAAAATGCATTCTTTTCGTACATTCAAGCTTGATTCCTGTAAAAATAATAAAGAACACAAATCCGCGCCAAAACGATCCGGATACATACTAAAAACCATAAATCTCGTGTAAAAACCGTAGTAAAAACCACAAAAATACTGACACATCACATCTCATCCAATACATTGTTAAAAAAAAAAAGTCTGCTTCTCAGATGTTGGCTTGATGTCAAAATTGATCAACTCTGTAGCCCAAAAAGCCATTGTACTCAAACTCGACAAGCAAGTGACAAGGCTTCCCATAAACCAAATGATATGACGTTGTTCCTAAGGGAGTTTTGTATGCAGTGTAGTATGTCCATAATGCTTTCTCAAGCTTTGCAGCCCAATCTTTTCACGTCTTGCCAACCGTCTTCTTACTTATTCCATTGGTTTCCCTGTTGAAATTCTCAACTTGTCTGGTTTTCTGAGGATGATAAGGTTTAGCCACCTTAAGTCAAACTCCATTCTTCTTCAACTTAATTCAAACAGCTTGTTGATGAAATAGGATCCTCTATCACTAATGACCACCATGGGAACTCCAAACCGCGGGGTGATCACTGATTTAAACATCTTTAAGACCACTTTTGTATCGTTATTAGGGTTGGCCAATGCATCAACCCACTAAGAAACATCGTCTATAAAACATAAGATGTATTGATTTCCAAAAGATGGTGCGAAGGGTCCCATGAAATCAATACCCCATACATCAAGAACCTCAACTTCCTAGATAAAGTTCTGAGGCATCTTGTTCCTTTTACTAATGTTGCCCTTTCTCTGACAAGTATCGCACTTAGAAATGAAATCATGCGTCTTTTAAAAGTGTAGGCCACCAAAACACGTCCTGCAAAACCTCTGAGATAGTCTTAAAGGTAGTGAAGTGTCATGCGTACTCCAAACCATGGCAATGGTAAACAATTCTTTGCACTTCAGACTCTGGATACATATGCGAAACAATCCATCAGACCATCTCTTGCAAAAAAGGATCATCCCAAAAGTAATGTTTAACATCTCTAAGGAACATCATCTTCGTGTAGCCAGCAAAATTCTACAGTTCTACATCAGCACTCAGATAATTCGCAAAGTATGCGAACCATGGAATCTCATCATGAATTTGTCTAATAACATAGAAATCATCTTCATCCAAATATTCATCCTCTAGCAAGGTAATTAGTAGATATTTTCGTCCGGGAGAGTATCATCAAGTGGAATCTCAGTTTCCATTTGTAATCGAGATAGATGGTCAACTACACCAATCTCAATTCCTCGCTTATCCCGAATCTCCAAATCAAATTCATGCAAACAGCAAAATCCATCTCAAGAGCCTCAATTTTTCATCTTTCTTAGACATCAATTACCTCAAAGCAGCATAATCTGTGTGGAGAATGACTTTGAAACACAATAGATATTGCCTGAACTTCTCAAAGGCATAAACACAGCTAAAAGCTTCTTCTCAGTAGTCGCATACTTGATTTGAGCATCATCAATAGTCCTGCTAGCATAGTAAATCCGTTGGAGCTTCTTATCCTCCCTTAGACCAAGCAATGCTCCCACTCCATAGTCACTAGCATCACACATCACCTTGAAAGGTAAATCAAAATTTGATGGTTGCACAATTAGAGCACATACAAGAGTTTTCTTGACTTTCTGAAAAGCTAACCATACACTCTGCTTTAAAATCGAACTTAATGTCCTTGCAGAGAAGACGGGTCAAAGGCCTGACAATCTTAGAGAAGTCCCTGATGAATCTTCTGTAGAAACCTGCATGTCCCAAGAAACTCCGAAAATCTTTGACTGCAATAGGAGGTTTTAGGCTTGTCATCACTTAAATTGTGGCCTTACCACCTCGGTTCCTTTCTTAGAGATCTTATTTCCCAATATGATCACTTCCTGCACCATAAAATGACACTTCTCCCCGGTGAACACTATATGCTTCTCCTCACATCGTTCCAAGATCCTCCAAAGGTTAGATAGACAATTGAAAAATGAAAAACTATAGATAGAGAAATCATCCATAAAACCTCCATGATGTCAATCAAGTGTCTAAAAATGGACATATGCATCTCTGGAAAGTGGTTGGTGCATTTCACAATCCAAAAGGCAGCCTCCAGTAAACATGTGTCCATATGGACATGTGAATGTATTCTTTTCATGACCCACCAGATGGATGGGAATCGCAAAGAAACTTGAATAACCATAAAAACAATAGTAAGGATGATTATCAAGTCTCTCAAGCATTTGATCAATTAAAGGAAGAGGAAAGTGGTCCTTTTTGGTGGTCGAATTCAGATTTGAGTAGTTAATGCACAACATGTGTCTTGTGATAGTCCTGGTGGGAATAAGCTCGTTCTTGTCCTTGGTGATGATAGTAATTCCACCTTTCTTTAGAATCGCATGAACCGGGCACACCCAACTACTTTCAAAGATGGGATAAATCACACATGCACCTAAAAGTTTTAGAATCCCCTTCTTGACAACTTTCAACAACTTTGGATTAAGTCTCCTTTCATGTTCAATAGAAGTCTTGGATTCATCCTCCAACTAGATCATGTGCATACAGGGATATGGGAAATACATGTGATATCATCTAAAAAGTACCCCCCAATGCTTTTCTTAACCCGGCTGGCAATGGTTTGAGCTCTAGCTTTGGAGCTTTCAGCTCCCTCCAGTCTGGCACATAAATTGCCACTAGCTCAGAAGAACTTGCATGAGGCTCGTCGAGCTTGATGAAAGCGACTTGTGTCTCAATTTTGGGTGTTGAATCCGGAAATGCGGCAACCCCTAATGTGTTGAAACTCAAGAAACCGTACTCGCTCTCTATCTGAGTCAAAACAACACAGAGTGGATCCTCTATGTACAACCCTTCTACATAATCCTCAATCACACATGTTGGTGTGTCTACCCAAAAGGTGTGTCCATCAATGTTGGGTTTCTTCATAGACTTCTCAATGTTGAATCGAATAGTCAACTTCCCATGATTGAAATAAGTCTAATAATTATGCACATCAATCATTGCTCTGGTAGTGGATAAGAAAGGTTTACCCAAGATGATGGGATCCTTGGGCTCTGTTCGAGCTCCAAGACTACGAAATCAGTATACACATAGCCTTCTCCAACACCAACAAAAAATTGTAGAGAACACTCACAGACCGTTGAAATTATTTATCAGCAAGGACAAAAGACATCCTTGTAGCTTGTACTTAACCATGTCCAACCACTGTGACACAGACAATGGCATCACACAAACTCCAAATCCCAAATCACATAGACATCTCCCGTATATAAAAATTCCAATGCGGCAAGGTAGTAATAAAGGTCCAGGATCCTCCCGTTTCTCAGATGCGATGTTCTGAAGAAACGCACAACATTCAACAGTAAGCATAGAGAACTTTTCCAAACAGGAACCCCTGATTTACAAATATCATTAACCACAAAATTTAGTGAGCGGCGCCAAATCTTTCTTTGGAACACTCCTTCTTCCAAGGTCAATTTATCTTATAGGATCTCCTTCATGTACAGTTTCAAATATGGTACCATCTTGACTGCTTCAAAAAAAGGCAAACGAACATGTAACTCGCCAACGAGATTCTTTAACTTCTCATATTCACGTTCTTTGACTTCTTGTTGAGGCCTGTAAGGGTAAGGAACCATAGGAACATACGGTGGAGGGGATACATACTCTTCCTCAACCTCTAGTGTCGTCTTTTCATGGCTTAAGTCTAGATTGCTCATACGTGGACATGGATCGGTCGATCCTTGTAATATTGCCTTGACACTTGCATTCTTCAAAACACAGGGATTGGTCGACACCTGCCATGGATTGTTCGATCCTTGTCTATTTCAGTGCATAGAAGTTACAATGCTAATTTTAACCCCTGACTCACATCTACATGAGTTCATTTTCGCGAAAGAACCTATGACTTGTAAAAACAACAAAAAAACAAAAAATGACTCTGAAAAGAACTAAATACATATTAAAACACCATATTTCTTGATGAAAACATAAGTAAAAACCAATAAAGTACCAATACAACACTTCTTCGATTACAATGCGATCATGGGACGAGCTTGGATTCACGACATGAAAGCAGTGCCTTCAACGCTACATTAAGTCATAAAATTTGTCACTCCTGGGGGTATCATGGAAATTAAGGAAGACAAGAAGGTTGCACATTCTTGTTATCAAAGAAGATCAAGGAAAAAACCACAAAGCAAAGATGAGAAAAATATCATCTCTACACCAACGCCTAGAAACCCGAGGTAGAGCAACTCGACTACATGCCCCTAGAGGATGGAATAGCTGGGACATATCTCAAAGTGGGTTCATGTCTACCCTCAGACATGAGGAGAAGGCTCCTAGATGTCCTCAGATCGAGTTTAGACTGTTTCTCCTTGTACCATGTTGACATGCGCGGGATCAATCTAGAGATAATCGTAAAAGCTACAAGTAGACCTTAACCATATGCCTATACGGTAGAAGAAGCGGAAATTTGTACCAAAGTACGATGAAATTATCAACAATGAAGTACAATTCATACTCATCGCGGGGTTTATCTGGAAAGTACGGTACCCTGATTAATTAGCTAATGTTGTGGTAGTTCAAAAGAAGAACAGAAAGTGGAGAGTTCACATAGACTTCACCGATCTTAACAACGCTTGCCCCAAAGACCCTTCTTGCTACCTCACATGGACAAGTTGGTGGATGTCACGCCCGAGTAACCAACTTATGATGTTTATGGATGCCTTTAGCGGCTATAATCAAATCTTGATGCATCAAGAGGACAAGGAGAACATGACCTTTATTACATCAAGGGATATCTATTGCTACAAGGTCATGCCTTTTGGTTTTAAGAATGCGGATTCAGCATATCAAAGTTTGGTAAACATGATGTTCATAGAACAAATTGGAAAACTATGGAGATATACAACGATGAAATGATGGTAAAGTTGCTCGATACTGAGGAACACATCATGCACCTGCAACATGCACTCTCCACCCTGAAAAAATACATGCCGCTCAACCCCGACAGTGATCCTTTAGGGTAAGCCCCATAAAATTATTGGGATACATCGTAACCCAAAGAGGAATTGAGGCTAACCTAGAGAAAATAAGGGTGATCCACGCATTTCATTCACCAAGGAACCCAAGGGAAGTTTAAAAACTATCTCTCGGCTCTCAGATAGATCCCACCTCTTCTTTGAAGCATTAAAAAGCCAAAGGATATCATATGGAGCGAAGAGTGCGAGGCAACGTCAATGGCATTAAAATACTACCTCACTATCCCACCATTGTCATCCAAACCCCGAGATAGAGTAGCATTGTTATTGTAATTGGTCGTGTCCGAACACACCGTCAGCGAAGTGCTAGTAAAAGAAGAAGAGAGTTAGCAAAACCAAATTTTCTACGTCAAAAAATCTCTCCTAGATGCAGAAACAAGGTACAACCACTTGGAAAAGCTCGCCTTGGCACTGATCATGGCAATGAGGAAGCTAATGTCGTATTTTCATACTCATTCAAAGGTGGTGGTTAGTTCGCTCCCTATTAAGGTGGTGATGGAAAAGTCCAAATTATCATGTCGGCTTGCAAAGTGGGAATCGAGTTGGGGCAATACGACGTAATCTTTATACCCGGCAGCGCTATCAAGTACTAAATATTAGCTGACTTCGTAGATGAGTTCACACCATCCATGGTTCCATCCCTGGAAAATGAATTTGAATGTCAACATAACAGAATCACATGAAAAGAATGGAAGTATTTTATGGATGGATCCGGTATTATAAGAAGGAAAGGGTTTGACATTGTCCTCTTCTCTCCAGCATGGGACAAGGATTCTTGAACGGTCTGCTGCAACTTAAAAGCCATGAACTACGAAGCATAATATGAGGCCTTGATAGCATGGATGAGTTTAACCAAAGACCTCATAGTCAAAAACCTGAAAGTCTACCGCGATTTGCTGCTCGTTTTTAATCAAATCCAAGGAGAATTTTAGGAAAAGGATGAGACCATGGCCAAATACCTCAATATATCCAAGGAATTTATAACTACATTCCAGAGTTGCAATCACATGCAAATTAGGGAGCAAAATGCCCATGACGATGCCTCGGAAAATCTAGGGTCCGCCCTCGATACCACAGTAGAGTTAAGCGCCACTAGTGAAGACCTCCATGAAGTTATGATACCACTGATCCAAGAAGGGGAGAATTGGATGGCTCCCATTATTGAATATCTCAAAAGCGATATGCTGGCGAAAATTCATAGTGAATGTCAGAAGATATAGAAGCAGACTAGTAGATATTTCATAATCGTCGACAAAGTGTACAAAAGATCTTTCTTTCGGCCATATATGTGGTGCATGGCCCCCGAGGATGCAAACCTGGTCATATAAGAAGTACACGAGGGAGAATGTGGAAAGCACTCTGGGGGGAAGGAGCATGGATCTGAAAGAGCACCGATTAGGATACTATTGGCCAACCATTTACTCTTAAAGAGCACAGATTAGGATATTATTGGCCCGCCATGGCCACCGATGCAGTGCGAATTGCTCAGCACTGTCAAAGATGCCAGGTGCACGCAAAAGTCTTTAAGTTGCCTCTTAAAACTCTAAAATCCATTAATTCGTCTTGGCCTTGCCAAAAGTGGGGGCATGGACATCGATGGAAAACTACCAATGGCTCTGGCACAAAATTTATTCCTAATAGTAATGATTGATTACTTTTCTAAACGGATGGAAGCAGAGGCCTTGATCACGATCATGGATGAGCAGCTCATGAAATTCATATGGAAGAATATCATCACCTGATTCGGAGTCCTTCACAAGATCATCTAAGAAAATGGTCCTCAATTCACAAGGTGGGAATTCAAGGAATTATGCTCTCATTGTTACATAAAACTAAGCTTCGCTATTCCAAGACACCTGCAATCCAACGGACAAGTTGAATATTAAAACAAAACACTGATCAACATACTAAAGCGAAAAATATGCCAAGCCAAAGAACCTGTGTGGATAAACTGCCAGGTGCGCTACAGGTGTACCGAAACCACTACCAAGAACGCCACTAGAGAGACACCCTTTTGTATCTCGCGGAGGCTGAAAATCATGAATTGATAGCGCTGGACCTAGATCTATTAGACGAAAAAAGGAAGTCGTACATATCCGGAACTGGTGTTACCAAAACAAAGTGGTTAGAAATTATAATTGCAAACTAAGAACTAGACCTTTCCAGGTCGGAGACCGGTTATCACGAAGAATCTTCGACAATACTGATAACACCATATTTTTACCACTTTTTCCTTAGGATTTTAGTATGTTTTCTTGGTGTTTTTATCTAATTCTCAACGATTAGAAGTAGTTTTCCTCTATTTGTGGTATTTTAAGTCATTTTAGTTCAATAAATGTATTATAGAGCATTGTGGAGCTAAATGTAACAAAGTCAGTTTCCTTACAATTTCCGAGAATCAGAAGTATCGTCCAAGATGAAAACCTTGCCCTTCATATATTTTGATGAAGCGTTCACAGAAGCTAGATATTTGAGTTAGATTTCATATCAAGGTGGTTTCACATCATTTGGAGAAGTGGACAAAGAGTTACACCGATTACATTGAAGACTGGTCCAGCTGTCTCGCAGATGATGGGTGGATAGAAAGGCAAAAACAAAAGGAAGATCATTAGGGTTTCGAACCAAACAATTTCTAGACACAAGTGGCTCTACTCTAAGCCTTTTAAAGTCCACTAACTCAACTCAAGGCCCCTTTACTTGAAGCCCAACATTTGGAGGCCTTATGGCCCGTTTTACTCATTTGACCTAATAGTAAAGTTGTACTATAAATAGTTGCTTTTAACTTTTCTTTCGAAAACAGTTGTTTAGGTTTTATATTGAATAAGTTCCTAAGGAGTCAAGGACAACACCTTTTGGGTCGTGTCCCTTGTTAGCCTCCAAAGGATCCATCTAGTCTCAATACATTGATCTTTCTTTCATCATTCAGTTTTATTTATCTTTCTCCCTTTGATTTGATATGAATGCTTGTTGCCATGATTGATTTCATATTTACATATCATTTATCTATTAGTTTGCATGTAAGGAAGTAGATTACAAGGAGTCAATGAGTTTACTTGAATAGGATTACTAAACGACTAGGTATTATCAATAATGTTATCATCTCTGCTTGAACAATAATGTTATTTGCTTCCTATGCCAGTTAGCGAGTAGAACTAAAGTAGTATGCATTCCAAAAGCTTTACATACTGTTGTAACTAGTATTTGATAAGCCTTTCTAAGTAGACAACGAAAGTGGATCTACTTAGAATCGTGAACAATCATCCTTGATAGTTTTATTGCGTGTTTAGTCCCTACAAAGCCGTCCAAAAGGAGTTGTCCCTTGGTGATTTAAATATAGAATTCCGAACCTCGAAAGTGGGGAGGATTTACATTAGTGGTTTTTTTCTAGCCAGAAATATTATGCCTTTAGTCGAGTTTTAATTCATGCTTGTTTACTTTAACTTTCTGTTGTTTCATGCATATCATATCATTGATCTATCATTTTTATATTGGCATGCAGAGTAGGTTCATTTGCATTCATAAAACCATAAAACCAAATAAAAACCAAACAAAACCCTTGCATATCTTGTTCTTAGCTTAGTCCAAAATCATATAAGTTCTAAGTGTGAATAACTAGTGTATGTGGATTCTCCCTAAGTATTACTGTGGATGTTGTACACTTGCATCTAGATTTTAACTGGGTAAAACTTGACTCCACATCAAGTTTTTGGCGCCGTTGCTGGGGACTAGATTTGTTTACCTTAAGATTTATATCTAGGATTAAGTCAAGGTAATTTTTCTTTTCTTTTCTTTCTTATGAATTTCGATTTTTAGCTAAAACTCTTGGTTTTCTTAGTAAAAGTTTTTGTTTGCTTTTTCTTTAATTTATTTTATTTCTTTTAGGATTTTAACACTTAGGATTTAGATAAATTTAATAACAATTTCGTGGCACTTTTTCTTTATAGATAATAACACTCTCAAATTATCCTTTTCTATAAGGTTTATGATTTTTCCAATCTACTAACTTATTTATATACCATAGCCAAGACATCGAAATCTTAACCCTCTCTAGTGCCATGGAAAAAAATTTTGAATGATCTTACAACCCTAATCCTCATTTAATCGAGTTCATAAAAGATACTCAATACTATCCTCATTCCTATCAGCTAGAGAGAGACTATGCTAAACCGATTGATCAACCCCTAAGAGAACATGATTGGAGGCAAAGTACAAGCCAAAAATTCACTCAAGGAGGTTGGCATCTCGATTCTATTTTTCTGGAAAACATGAACAAATCCCAGAAAAGAAGATCAGCACCTCGCAGCCATGCAAGGAGACCGTGAACTAAAATTTCCACAGTTTTCTTCCCATGAGCGACTACATCATCTTTCACAACCTAGCACTCCAAGATCTTATGTATCACGGCCCTTATCTCATTCACAAAATACCTACATGCCCTTAAAGTCTCTTGAGTTCAAGGTCGAGCACCTTACATAGCGACTTCTCGAGATTCAAGGTGACATGGAGTAGAAAATTTACACAACAATGGATAACAATATTTTTTCCCTTGAAGAGAGGATTGAGAAGCAAGAACTCACTACTCAAGGCTTATACATGCATCTAAATCTCATAGAAGAGGCTGTTCAAGAGCTATCCAACACTTGTTTCCTGCAAAAACATGAAGAAAACAAAGAAGACGATGAAAATCGCCTTGAAGAAAGCAGGAACGTAAAAGCTATTGACAAAAAAACTTAAGCCTTTGGTTGAGGTCGTGGAAACTAAGCAAAGGAATTGACATGCTGATTTTAGGATCTTAAATCTTATAATTAAAAGTTTCAAAGACAAGCTGAATGAGAAGATCAAGCAGCTTGAAGACAATCTAGAAAAGTCGGTGTCTAGTGCCAATGAAACTAACACAAGGATGGAAGATGACCAGCAAGATGCAAAGGAAAACATTGGAAGAATGGACTTCGAAACCCTTGAGATTCGTGACATCAAGATCAATCTTGACCTCTTAAGCTCTCATCTCAATGATATCGAGAAGAAACTAGTTGAAAATGTAGAAAACTTCAGCAATTTTGTCACTAAGCCTAATAACCTGAAGGGAGAGATCCTAGCTTTTTATTTCAAGCCTTTGGACAATCAAAGATCGCCCCAAGGAGTGGAAACACACATGCCTTTTAAAAGGACAGCAAGGATCCAAGAAACTCAACCGAAAACTAAACCTAGGTTTGAGCACAAAAATGACAATGTCTAGTTGGGAACAAGAGAACCAAGTTCTTCCATTTCAAGGGATAAGTGGAAGGTATTTTTCAAGATATCTTGATAGCTACCAGCAGCTATGACATTTGATAGAGCATGGGCTACTCAACGAGAGCTCATGCATTGTTCCAAAAACAATTTAAAAGACTTGTACCACATAAACGCGATATTTGACAAGAACAAGGACCCTAGCAGGCGTTTTATCACAGTCCATACATTGGAGGGCCCAGGGGTCTTCATCATTAAGTGTTCAATCACCAAACAAGTGTTTGAAAATGCTCTGTGCGATTCAGGAGCTGGAGTGAATCTCATGCACCCACACATTGCAGAACGACTTTGTTTTACAGCCCTAAGGCCTTCGGAAATGTGCATCATATTCGCAGATGGATCGATAAAAAGACATGTAGGAGCATTATGTGGAATCTATATAAAAATTAATAATGATCTTGTGCCTACTGACTTTCATGTTGTTAAAGTATCGACGAAGCATTCATCAAGTTTGATACTTGGAAGAAGCTTTCTTGAAGCTGTAGGAGCTGTTATGGATTGGCCAAATGGAAGAATCACTTCATTCATACGGAAAATAATGTTTTCTACAAGATAGCACCCCATGGTTATCCAGCAATGGAAATTCAGTGTCCTCAACTGATTCAAAGAGTTGCATAGGAGATAGAAGCACAAGAACATGAGGAGATCATCTTAAGGATCTAAAACAAGAGGATGGAGCTAAAAATCTCCATTAAGGCATCCTCACATCAAAAAACGCCCAGGAATCGAGCTAATTAACTATGAACAAGCTAGATTATAGATAGTTTCCTATAGATTTTATTAAGTTTTCCTATAGATTTTATTAAGTTTTCCTATAGATTTCATAACTGATAATACCAATATTTTACCACTTTTCCTATAGATTTTATTAAGTTTTCTTAGTGTTATTAAGAAACTTTATGCATGAAATGGTAGTTTTCTTGTATTTGTAGTGTTTTGAGTAATTTCAGGTCAAATTATGCATTTTTGGAGCATTATGGAGCTAATTGGAGCAAAAGCTAGATTATAGATAGTTTTCGAGCATCCGATAGATCATGCAAGATGAAAGTCCTTCCACCGTTGGAGTTTGATGAAATTTGGACAGGAGCTATAAAATTGAGTTAGCTTTCATAGGGAAGTGGTTTCACATCATTAGGAGCAGTGGATCAAGAGTTTTACTAAATATACTAAAGACTGGTCTTGCTGGCTCGCAGATGAAGGATGCGTAGGAAGGCTAGAACTAAAGGATTATGACTTTGGTCTCAATTAAGGCAAGAATACAAAAAAATTAGGTGTCCTTCAGGCCTTTCCGGGCACAAGGACCCAAGTCAAAAGCCCTTCCACGAGATGCCCATGTTGAAAGGCCTTAAGGCCTAGTTTAAAAATAATTGACCTAAAGTTGGACAAAGGCTACTTATACTTATTTTTAGCTTTTAGATTTCGTAGAGTTGCATTGCTTTATGAAGGATTAGAGTCTCAAGGAGGCAGGGACGAACCCTTTAGGTTCGTGCCCTTCCCATCTCAAGACTTCATTGTTTATTCACCAATTAAGCAATAAAACTCGGTTCTCTCATTCCCTCTTGCCTTTGATTGATTTAATGCTTTCTATTCTTGTTTGCTGCGTGTTTTACATGTTAAATGTAGAGTATTTGGTTAGTTTGACAGTAGGTTATCACGAGTTCATGATCATTTTTGTTTAGGGATTCAATTCTACTAGGGTTTATCATTAACGTTATCAACTTTGCCCGTATTCAATGCTATCTCACTTCCTAGGCCAGTTAGTCAGTAGATCCATAGTGGTATCCATTCACAAAGCTTGACTTACCCCTGGAACTAGTATTTGATGAGTAATGCTATATAGGCAACGAAAGTGGATCGATCAAGAATTGTGAATAATCAATCATACACACATAGTTAATGCATACTTGTCTTCTACACAGACCGTGCGAAAGTTAAGTCCCTTGGTTGTTAATTAGTATAGTGCCTCGAACCTCGAAAGTGGAAAGGATATCATTATGGGTTGTTTTCTATACCTAAGCTAAACAATACCCAAAAATAGAACCCTTGCATTCTAGATTACGTTCTCTATGATGTCTTATTTGTCTAACGTTTATTATTCATTGATCTTTTCTTTGTTTTTACATTCTGTTTTGTTTCTTTATTTCCTTTAAAACCAATAACCAACAAAAATTTGTTTCTTCCTAGCTAGTTCGAAAGTCCATAGATCCTTAGTGCATTCTTCGTCCTTGTGGGATTGATATATGAAGTACTACAACTATGTTGTGCACTTGCAGTCGTGGTGTCGTTTTTTGGGGTGAAACTTGACACACATCAAGCTTTCTGGTGCCATTTCTGGGGACTTGTAGTTATCTAAGGATTTCATCTAGGATTAGTCTAGGAAATTTTTCTGTTCTTTGCTTTTTTTCCTTTTAGTTTTAGGATTAGCTTTTTCTATTTTTCCTTTTTCTGTTCTTTTTCTTTTATTATTCACTTTTTCCTTTTTGTGTCTCTTGTTTTCAGAAAATACAATGGGGAATCTTAACTTCGTATCTACTAAGGCCACAAAATCTTGGAGCTACATCCATCATGATCATCAAAAATACCCACATCAAAGAGAAGAAGAGCTATACTTTCGAAGAAATCGATTTTTTTCGATTAGGAGGAAGATATCTGTCAAACCCAACAAGAGTATGGTCGATTGCTAGGATCCAACAGTCAACCTATAATTGGAGAGTGTTTTCCAAGTCCCTCGCTACTAGAAAATCATCATAATCATAATCATAATCATTATTCATACCAGCAAGCATGGGCACAATTTCAGGAGAATTGAAGGAACTTTGATAACTATGAGTTTCCGAGATTTTCAGCACATGTGGTTCATCGTCAAAGCCACATTCTCATGCCTTACCAACCACTTCCATAGCCTTATCAAGCTCATAATCACGTGCTAATGGAGTCTCTCAAGTGTACAATTGAAGACTTGGTGGCACAACTCATCAAAGATGAAAGAGAAGGGAATGAAACGTTCAAAACGATTCTTTAACTGCAGTAGAAGTTTCCATCAAGAAAATATTCTCGGCTCATTCCGAGGAAGATCTTCAAACCGAAGAAACCGAAAAAACCAAAGAAAATCGGATTATGGCATTAAAAGGAAGAATGCTCCTGCATCAAGAGGAGCACATTGAGAATCTTAAGTCTACTGATTCTAATGACATTCTTAATCATGATTTTGAAGTCAATATGATTCACAATGACCTTCTTATGAAGAACAAGAAGGTAGACAACGAAATTGGCAATTTCGCCATAAAAACAAATGAGATCAACACTCAACATGGAGATATCAAGCACTTCACCAAACTGATGATGGAAAATAAGGACTAAGATCTTTATATACTTCGTGCTTTAGGAGCAAAGCTTGATGATTTGTACACTTACCTCGAAGAAAAACGTGTAGAGAAGACACTAGTTCTTACACGCTTTGAAGATGTACCTCATGACCAGCAAGGAGAATGTCCAAACATGGTGATTAAAGGGTTGGCCAGCAACTTTTTACCCCAACTGTTGGTGTATCACGTGCCTTGGATGATAACCCCAACAATCCAAGTTACAAAATCGAGAAAAACTCGGTTTGCTCACAAGCTAGAAGAAATTTTCAGAGCTAAAAGTGGAGTCTTGGAGATATTAGGAGCTGCTAAGAATGAGTCTAAATGGAGTATGAACCTCATAAATATCAGCAAGGAAACATTCTACTATGCATCACCTCCTCAATCTCATACAAGACGATTTCAAGATCTTTGTTGAATCATCAAGAATGCAAGTAAAGGGTGTGACGAAACCCTTATCCAGGCAATCTCATAATAAATAACCCAGGGGTTGAGCTAAAGACCTTATACAAGCGCTTTATTGAAGGCAACCCATATGTTCTTTATACTTTGAATTTATTTTCATTCTTTTGATTTTTAGGATTTGATCTTAGTATTAATTGATGTTATATTTGGTGTTATATGATTTTGAAAAATGTTTTTAATGTTTTTACAGTTTGTTTTTCGTAGGAAATCACTTTGGAACTGGAGAAATCGAAGAAAATTGCATTCCAAACATGATGGGATCGTTTGGCCCATCAAGGACCATCCCACTTGTCCATGGAAGCTTTCCACCGGTCCAGGGACAAAAATAGTCCACGACCGGTGCCACGGACATGTAGCCACTACCATCCGAGGTTGCCAAAACTCGTGACAGGCCGCGTGCTTCTATGTGGAGAAAACTGATCCCAAGCCTCACGCCATCCGGTGCCATGCTCCTCCTGCCCAGCACCTTTCCATACCTCCAGCACCAGCCCTTGGAGTCCCCAATACCAGCCGCCTGCTCCTTTTAGCACCCGACCTGTGTCACGGCACATGTGCTTCAAACGGCCGTGGCACTTTACCTCCACCACCAGCCGCGTGTCTTCCCTTGTCCAACTACGGTCTTCCAGTCTCCGCCATCCAGTCCAACCATTCCCCAAGCCTTTCCCCATCCCGACCATCCATTTCCACATCCCGACCAATCCATTACCCATCCAGACATACATTTGGCCGAGAAAAACCATGTGAACATCCGTTTTTCGCATTTTCTTGACTGGATCAATACCAAACCCAAAATCTTCAAGTACCAGCACCTAAATCACGTCATAATCATCAGATCAAGATGTTTTGAAGGCTGGGAAATTCTAAACACAAAGAACAAACTTGAAGCTTCAAGGATTCTCAAACCGAGCAAATTTTTGCAACAGAGCCAAACCATATCCGCCAAGTAAAGAACTAACAAAAAAATTTCCAATACTAAATAAAGGTAATTGTGGGAACCGAAATTCTCACTGTCAATGTTATGTGGTTCACGG
>OVAN01006842.1:0-11029 GCA_900406275.1 Anastatica hierochuntica | reverse complement strand
TTCTTCACAATCCACACTTAGAGCTTTTAGGTTTATTTTTTTATTTTGTTAGCGAGTTGCGTCTCAACTAGGTTTACACACTGTTAGAACTAGGATACTCACCGACAGCTCTCGCGACCACAACTTATCACATGTTGTAACGCTCAACGCGGATTCAGAATAAAGATCTCTTTTGCTCTATTTTTTTCGATTCTTTTTTACTTTTATTTCATCATCTGTTATTTCGTACTTTGATTTGTCGTTGTTTGGTTTAGCAGAAATCCGGGACCTCAAGGAAAGTTAGGGTTTTCTATCTTTCTTTCGATTGCAAAAATGGATAGTGCGAATTTCGGTTCCCACAATATATAATTTCCAATTTAAGAGTAAGTGAAATTTTTTTTTAAAAAAGTTACAAATTCCATGACATATAAGGTGAATACTGGAAAATATTCGCGTAGCAATTAAAACTCTTGGATGAGGGTACAAAGAGTGGGCCATTTTTCTGGTGCTCGGGTGATGGTGTGGATTTCTACACAATCCATCTAGAAATGTTGGCATTTTCCCCTTTGTCGCATATCTCTTGTATCGTCCATAATAAAGCTTTCATCTCTGAGTGCAAAGGTGAGAGGCTCCGCCGTTGGCATCCGCTCCAAATAGGTACTATCTTGCCATCACTATCAAGACATATCCAACCAAATCTAGAGGTAGGATCTTGCTTTCTCCTTGAAACATCCAACCGAGAGATTGTCTTACTATACCTAACCGAAGAGAGTATTCCCCGTGATGGTTGCATTACATGTGTCTCTTTCCAATCTGAGTATTCAAGTTCGGTACTCTTTTAGGATTTCTTCGTTCTCATTCTCTTATTTATTACTTGTATCTACTATTTAGGCAGAAAATCATTATCCATTGACCCCTTGAATACCATCACCCTATCACCCATAAGATCTATGAGAAGATATCCTATCGATCTTCATCCAGAGCTCGTACCAAAAAAAAAATCCATATTACAATATAAATCAGACTTATTGGGAACAACCATAGTCTTGATGAGCCGATGAAAGTGTTCCAGATTTTAGAAATTGCTAGGTATTCAAAAAGTACATGATTAGTTGTCTCCTCATGTATTCCACATCTTTTACATATTGTATTGCAACATATGCCCCTATTAACCAACTGTGTGGTTACCGCTTAAAGTCCCCATAATTACTTGTCAGATAAAATGTTGTATTTTCTTTGGGCAGTTAGTCTTCCAAGCATATGACCTTAGAGATGCCAAACTACCCCTAGCTAAAAATATTAAGATGATTCATTTGTACCAAATGAAGAAGTCTATACCGAGATTTGGCCGTATATTGTCCTCACTTCGTAAAAGTGCAATATTAGTCCATCATATGTATTGGTGTGACTTGGTTGGATTCCTCTGATCAACTCTATATCCTTCAAATTAATAAATTCTCGTAAGATTGGCAAATGTTACCTCCTTGTCACAAGGTTTTGTCAGGTGGTGGAGCTCGAGGTTACGGTTCCAACCACTCCCTCAGTCTCGGGCCGATATTGGCACCTCATCTAGTATTAATGGATCATTCTACACCTATGTACCAATCTCTCACTATTCATATATTAACCCCCTCTCTCAGCAGTTCTTGGGTAGAAATAATACTTCGCGAGCCAAATGAAGGTGAGTATGGTTTCTTAGCATGCAATGGGTGCACCTTCCGATAATACCTTCCTCTTAAATCCTACCTACCATAGATTCTTAAAACTAAATTAACCTCCAAAGATGTTTTGCCAATAAAGTTGAAATAAAGTCTTTAAGAAATTTAAAACCCCAACCTCCTTCATTCTTTGGGATACATAATTTTTTCTATGCAACCCAATGGAGATCATGGTTACATGCGTTAGAGCTCCACCAGAAAAGGGAAATCACACTGGTTAAGTTTGTTATTAACATTTTGGGAGCTTTAAACATGACATAACGTAATTTGATTTAATCAAGATCGCTTTCCCCCCGTTGGATACGAATTTGGATGACAGTCATTTACTCAATCTCTTAAATGTTCCCGAATGAAATAAAAATCTAATTGTTGGAGCCTGCTAGGCTCTCGGGGATTCCAAAATAGGATCCCATACCTTCTTCCTTCGTGATATGTATTACATTTTTCATCATATCTTTTGCGTATTCCAGGACATTTTATCAAACATAACCCGACGATTTTTCAAAGATGATAACTTGTCATGAGACAACCCCATAGTCTCGTAACGCACCAAAACTAACTTGGCATTGAGCAGCCTACGCTTTAGAGAAAAATAGATTATCATCCGCAAGTAGTAAATGTGTTATTGCAGGGTTGTAGCGAGCAATTTTAGCCCCCTACGAGTCTTATCCATCTCTTTTTATCATATGTTAGCAAAAAGAAATTTCGTACCTATAACTAGTAGATATGGTGATAATGGGTCTCCTTGTCTCATCCTTCTCTAAGGGAAAATATTTTTTGTAGGTTGGCCATTAAAGAGAAACTTATGCAACATTGAACGCACACATCACATCAACCAAGAAATCTACAAATCATTGAAACATAATCTATGAAGAACCGCTTTCAAGAAAGATCGATATATTCAATTATATGCTTTTCTCATATTCGTCTTTATCTCCATGAATTCATGCCTACAAACCTGAATTGTCGTAAACTGTGGAACATTTCTGGGGAAATTAGAATACTATTCGTTCTCAATCTCCCTAAAACAAATGTCGACTGTGTTTCTGATATCACTCTCGGGAGCATATGTTTTAATCTTAAGCACTTAATTTTTGATATTATTTTATAACCCACATTGCATAAGCTTATTAGTCTGAGTCCCGTCATTCTCTTAGGCTGATCCATCTTCGGTGTTAGGAATATATTTGTCTCATTCAAATGATCGTCAAACCTGCCTAAAGAAATTCTGAACTAGACCGACCATGCTGTATTTCAAGATCTCCTAAAATCTTTGGAAAAACTGAGTCGTCATTCCATCATGCCCTGAAGCTTTCTCAAGGTGCATTGCAAATAACACATTCTTAACTTGAGCTTCCATAACATCCCTAATCAAGTATTGGTTCATATTGTGTGTAATAATAGGTTGACATTCTGGAAAACCTGTAAAAAATCGATTGTGATAATCGGTTTGAACATATATTAAAATAACCGACCGCTATATTTTCAACCCTTCCAGTGATGTAACCTATATCCCTTGCGGATTGAATAGATCAGAAATCCGATTCCTTGTCCTTCTTTGCTTACTCGATGTATGGAAGAACTTCTTGTTCATATCTCCCACCTTTAACCATAGGTTCCTATTCTTTTGTTTCAAATAGATTACCTCTTCCTTATACGTTTCATGAAGTTTCGTCCTGATCTGTACGAAGACATCTTTGGGAACCGAGTTGTCGTTTTGAACCTTCTCCAATTTAACTTTTAAAGCACTTATAATTTCTTTTCCTAGTTGGTAATTGTTTTCTCTCCACTAGGAAATGAAATTTTTATAGTCATGAATTTTATCTACAAACAATCGGCTCTATAAAATTCCTCATCTGTTCATCCATTTTCTATGACCTCTACCAACCCTCATTTCAATCCATCTTTTATCAAATTTAAATTGCCTTCGATGCTACTCCATTTTGTAATTTAATGTCAATAATCGACCTATGATTCGAGTCAATTCTACCAAATATTCCACCTTTGAGTAAAGTAGCACATTATGTCAATACTCGTTTTACCACTTTGTCCAATTTACGCTGGAGCTTCTGCTTATTTTGCGTACTTTTCCATGAAAGTTGGTCACTGGAACAAGAAAATTCCAGCATTCCTCTTTGGTTAAGCATCTGATTAAATGGTACAAATGATGATGGTGATCGCATTCTTCCCTTTTATCTCGTGATTTCCAGTGAGTTCCCCTATTATTAACCAATATAGTATTCTTTGTGTCCCTAATCTTGTTAACGTATCCTACACTTTATAACGACATGCAGCCACAAGTTCCCATGTACAAAATATATAAATACTTTAAAACCATATATAGTAGCATGTGCATCCACAATTCTACTGCGAACATCGAAAACATCCAATTTTATTCATCATTGAATAAAATAAAATAGTTAGGTCACCATTTGAACCTAGAGGATCTACCATATACAAATTATCATAACCAAAATGTAACTAACATTTTTT
Organism: Anastatica hierochuntica; assembly: GCA_900406275.1. Taxonomy (NCBI): domain Eukaryota; kingdom Viridiplantae; phylum Streptophyta; class Magnoliopsida; order Brassicales; family Brassicaceae; genus Anastatica; species Anastatica hierochuntica. The sequence continues at coordinate 6,839 of OVAN01006842.1, read as the reverse complement.
GAATAAAAGGAAGATTGTTTAGTCTCCGAAAAAAATATATGGTTTAAACTGTTTTCATAAGTCTTTCAATGTGTCAACTTGTTATATCACTCCCTAGATCCTGAAAATTCAACTCGGTATCTTCAGGGTCGAACCGGTGGTTTCAGGGAATCCACCATCCTTTTATCATGCCTTAGGTCGACATTGTAACCTTCGTGCCTCCCTTTGTCTCAAACCCTTTTCTGTTGCTCCTACAACTTGAAAGTATGACATATTAGAATATGTCCCTACCTTATAACTAATGCTGTTAGTATTCGGCAATATCCTGTTTAATATTATTTTAAAGATAATTACATTTTGTGTTCGTATTTATAGAAATTTTTTTACCTTTTATTTACTATGAAAATATAAATTATTAATTATTTATATATATTATTATTTATATAAATAAATTAGCTTTTATTAGCTTTTTGTGTTTTAAATTTTTTCCAAAAACCAAGATTTTTATATTATAAACAATTAGTTATATATTAATATTACATAAAAATTATATTTATTATTTTAGATTATTTCAGAATAATAATTTTAAAATCAAATAATTTTTAAGATTCATTTGTTTTTTTTAAAGGATAAATTTATATTTTGAACGATTTTTAGAAAAAGATTAAAAAAATCAAAATAAAATTTTGGTAATATAACTTTAATTGGTTTTTAAATTACAGTTTTTAGCAGTTTTCAAAAACCTATCTTATTAGATATTTGTTTATTTTTTTCTATATATTAACTTTTTGATAGCATTTGATGTATTTCTTTACAAATTTAATGTTATTATACTAAAGATACTCCCCAGTTAATTTTTCTAACGAGTTTAAATATATTAAACTTTAAGAATGATTTTGATCCCCATACAATAAATCCTCCAAACCGGATGGTATAAAGTAGAAACAAATTGATGAAATTTGTCGAAGAGGTTTCTTGACAATCATATCAGCAACTTTATTTGAATACGTTAGGATCCATGTAAACACCACATCATGAAATCGCTCACTCCACATCTTCACATCTTGATATAAATTGTTTAATCCGAAATAGATTTTTTTTTGTTGAAGAATATTGTACAGAGTCTTTTTGTCTCCTTTGAAGATACAACTTCTATAACCTCGTATTCAGCTTTGTTGCATGCAAACGAGCAAAGCTTGCATTTCTAATTGTAGAGAGCATTGAGAAGCGTTAGTTTTTGTCACACCTGCGCAAAGGTATGTGCCATTCTCATCCCTTAATATCCATCCTTCTTTCGACATACCACTACTATTCTTTGACTCATCATATTTACACTTAAAGAAGTTTGGTGGTGGTCTTTGCCAAGCGGAGATTCTCCTAGATGCTTGATGAGGAAGATTAACACTATTCAGATTGTTTGATAGATATTTGTCAGTGTCATCTTTGGCGAATTGTAATACTTTATCCCATTCATATGATCTTTGTTGGTAGACAAGCATATTACGACTTTTCCACAATCTTCATAGGATCCAAAAAGGTAGTTTTCTCTAGAAGTTAGAGATCTCGCAATTCTTATATTTTTGAAAGATGAGAGTGAGTTTACCTTCAAAACCAATACTTTCATCTTGGAGTGACGGGAGACCAAGACCCGAAGCTCGCCATATTCTTGAAGCATAAGGGCAAAGGAAGAATAAATGCTTGAGATCTTCTTCAGCATAACAACAACAACGATAAGCACTGTCCGTGGTGATGCGACGATTAAATAGACAAGTCCCAATGGATAAAGCAGAAGACACACAAGGCCAAATAAAATGCTTGACTTTAAGTGTAATACACAACTTCCAAATTTGATGTTTAAGTTCTGCATTCCCAGGAGGTGGAGCAATAGTAGTCTGCGCAGAAGCGAGGTGATTCGCTAGCCATGCTCCCGACTTAACCGTATAGAGCCCATCATGAGTTTAATGCCAACGAGCATGGTCATTTGATTTTCGTGAGCAAAGATGAAGGGAAAGTATTTTTTCAACATCCTCTGGAATAAACATCGCGTGTAAGGTTGGTGTGTCCCATCTTCCCTGATCATCAAGAAACTGAGAAGCTGAAGTCAAAGGAGCTATGGGATAATAGAGTCTTTGCGGTGGTCGTGGTGGGGATACATCCAGCCAAGGATCATGCCAAATGCTTGTTTGCGTACCATTACCGATATTCACACGTAATCTTCGATACAACAGGTTAAGACCCGACAGAAGGGAACGCCATATAAAAGAAGGCTTGGTACCAGGAGTAACTATGATTATAGAGGAATCATGGAAATAACGACCTTTAAGAACTCGCGATGCTAGGTTCTGAGGATTCTGCATTATACGCCACAGTTGTTTTTCTAAGAGGGGTTGATTAAAATTTCAATGTGTCGAAAGCCTAACCCGCCTTGTTTTTTCGAGACGCTTAGCCGCTTCCAGGAAAACCAATGCATTGAACGCTGGTCATTGCCTTTGCTCCACCAGTATTTAGCAATAACATTCTCTATTTTTTCACAAATGCCAATCGGAAGCTTAAAGACATTCATTGTATATACCGGTAATGCTAAGGCAATCGTTTTGAGTAGAATCTCTTTACCAGCTTCTGATAAGAACTTATTTGACCATCCCTCTGTTCTTTGTTTAACCTTCTCAACGATATAACAAAACACTTCTTTCTTCTTTTTTCTGATTTGTTCCGTAAGACCCAAGTAACTACCGTGTCCTCTATCATTGTGAATATGAAGGAGTCAGCGGAGGTTTGTTTTGATATCTTCTCGAACTTGGTTATTGAAGGTGACTGCTGACTTGTTCAGGTTGACTAATTGGCCAGAGAGTTTTTCATATGTATCTAATGTTCTTTTGATGGTATTAGTTGATTGCAGATGAGCATGACAGAAGAAGATCGCATCATCTGCGAAGAATAAGTTATGAAGAGTAGGCCCGAAATTGCTTATTTTCATAATTTTGATTTTCTTTTGTGTTGCAGCTTGGTGAAAAAGATGTGTCAGGACTTCAGCACAGAGAATGAAAAAGTACGGTGAAAGAGAGTCACCTTGACGAATCCCTTTCGTGGGCTTAATAAGGCCATGAGGTGAACCATTAATTAGAACCGAGAAGCTAACCGACTCAACGCAAGCCATTATCCAAGTAATCCATTTGGTATCAAAACCTAAAGCTATCATAGTATCTCGTAAGAAGTGTCATTCGACGCGATCATATGCTTTAGAGATGTCAGTTTTGATTGCCATATAAGACTTAGCCCATCGTTTACGTGACTTTAGGGAATGCAACATCTCATGAGCGACAATGACATTGTCCATTGTCTACCAGGAATAAATGTCGCTTGGTTGTCGGAGATGAGCTGAGGAAGATGACACTTAAGTCGATTTACCAACAACTTGGAAATGATTTTGTAAGAAACATTACATAAGACAATAGGGCGAAAGTCAGCTATCGTCTTTAGGACGTCAATCTTCGGTAGTAGAAACAAATTCATATGATTACTTTGGTCTAATAGAACTCCATGCTCGAAAAAATCATGCACCATGCGAGTAATATCATCTTTCAACATGGGCCAAAATTGTTGGAAGAAAGCTCCAGTAAAACCATCAGGACCAGGCGCACGAGTGGAGCCAATTTGGAAAACAGCTTGTTGAATTTCAATATCTGTAAAAGCCTTGGTCAACTCAATATTCATTTGAGTTGTGACTCGCATTGGGAAGTCCATGAAGGCTTCATAGCGAAGCCGAGCATAATCTTCCTGGGTAGCTGAGGAAAATAGTTGGGAGAAATATGCGTTTGCAGCTTGCCCTACACCTTCATCTCCTCTATATATCACGCCATATTGATCTTCAATAGCCAAAATATGGTTCCTGGCTAATCGTGATTTAGCAGAGGTGAAGAAAAATTTTGTGTTGCGGTCTCCTTTAGTTAGCCAATTTTTCTACTTTTAATCTTCCAAAAATGCTCCTCATCTCTATAGGCACAAGCTAAATCTTTTTTAATGCTTGAGATGTTTTCAGTTGTGTCGCCAATTGTAAGAGCTCGATCAAGTTCTTTCTTTAGCTTAGCGATGCGGACTGCCGCATTTGAGACATTTTTGCGTCTCCAGGAAGAGATAGTTAATCGTGATGAACATAAATTCTCATTGAGGTTCTGATATGGCGGCGATGTATCCCAAAATGTACTAATTTTGTCGCGACAATCATCACTTTCCGCAAGATTAGAGTTATACATGAACTTCCCCCTTCACGTTTCAATTATCTTTGATGTATATATGAGAAGCAGATGATGGTCTGATCCTTCGAATGGGAGGAAGTCTACAAGAGCCGAGGGATGATTAGCTAGCCATTGTGAGTTTGCCATCGCTCTATCCAAGAAACACCAAATGTTATGGTTACAACGTTTTCCTATTCAAGTGAACTTGGTGCCTGAGCTTTTTAAATCACTAAAACCACAGATAGTAATCATGCGCCTAAAATCGGTGAAAGTACTATCGGCTCGTAAAGGGCCTCCTTTCTTCTCTTCGTTACACATTATCTCTTTAAAGTCACCAAAGATTAGCCACGGTGCATTTTGTGTAGTAGAGATCCTCTCAAGTCTCTCTCAAAGTATATGTCTCATTTTAGGTTCCGGGTAACCATACACAAAAGAAAAATATAAAGATACTTCATTAAAAACAACTTAGCAATCTACAAGGTTTTTATTGCTAGAAATAAAAGAAACAGAAATAGATTTTTTGGAAAAGATAACTATACCACCACTAAGTCCTGTAGGAGGTACCATGAATACCGAATCATATCCAATATCACAACAAACATCGCGGATATAGTTATCTTGTTGTTGGGTTTCCAAAAGGCAAATGATGTCCGAGAGGTATTTTTTTGTAACTCCTTAAGGCGTCGAACTGTCAAGTCAATGCCAAGACCTTGACAGTTCCAAACGATTATATTCATGGGGACCGCGGTGGCTTAGGGTCCACCGTACCTCCATCTGTTTCATTTTGGCTTGAGCTTGCTTCGCCTCTCTCACGGAATTGAGCTTTCTTTCTCTCGGACATGATGGTTCCTTCCACAAACTTTCGCTTGAGATCAGCTCTCTTATCATCTCCATCTGTTTCTGAATAGGTGGCAAACAAATGCATTTCATTGTCAATACAATCCAAGTCAGTAACCGCACCTGATCGGCGAGAGTCCTCCGGGTCTGAAGGATCCTCTTGGGGAACAGCAGGTACATCATCTACAGCAGATTCATCATCATCAGACATTGAGATCGTGTCTGAACTTTGCCCATCAGACAGATCATTTTCTCCTAAGAGGTTATGGGTATCGACATTCATCTGGTCTTGTGCATCAGCAGGTTCTCTATCCTGATGGAGAAGAGCCGCATCCATACGATCAACATGCTGATAATTCCTGTGATCATTGCCTTGCTGGTTTTCATCCACTCCATTGGGAGGAATCTCACGGACCACCACTCCACGATGATCCTGTTCATGCGGTGGGTTAGGCCCATCATCACCGTCACTGAGGTTAGAATCGTCACCTTCATTATGTATCAAGCAGCGACTCGAATCATGGTAATAAGGCCACAGATGTCACAAAATCCGCGAAGCCTTTCATAATGAAAGATGAGCAGAGTGTTGACCCCTTGAACAAACTGGAAGTGTCTCTAAAATCTCAGGGGGAGATTAATATCCCAGTTAATCTAAACCCAGAAAAATTCAACCCGAACAGCAGCAACTGGGTCGTAGTCAACATTCATCAGCGGTCTAAGGGCCCTTTCGATATGAGCTATTACCTCTCTATTCATGAATTGGTAGAGGATTCCTCGGATTTGGATCCAAAATCTAATGAAGTTCATCATTAGAGGGTTCATCAGAGGTGTCCATCGCTCCAGGATGAGCATTCTTTCGGCATAAGCCCATGGACCTCGCCGGAGTACAGAGAGCATCAACTCCTCCGACGGGAACACAAACTGAAATCAACGGCCATCAATGATACGACCGTGAGAGACACCATGTAAACCCCAAAGCCTTGGAAGGTTAGCAATGATGGAGCGTATGTTTTGCCGGCGAGGCATAACCGACCGACCAATTAGAATGAAAAGATTTTCCTCGGCCGCTTGTCAGACCACCGCGGGCGGGAGAGGATAGGGTTCTTTTCAATACCCAAATTGAGATCTTGGGAGCCACGCCGCATGTTATCAGCCATGGGAGTGAAGAGAAGGAGAAATTTTCAGAGGAAATTGTTGTGTTCTGGATGAAGAGCGAGCAATTGATGGTTGAGATTATAAAGGAGAGATTTTGAAAAAGGGAGTTGTTTATCATGTCGCAACTGAGTCGCGAACGTGGGAGAGTCATCGGAATCGTGGGCAGTTGCGCACCGGAGATCCACGCTCCCGGAGAAGAGAAACTCAACCGTCCGATCGACGGCGAGACACGATGCATAATTTTCGCCTAATTTCATTTCCTACCACTCCCCAGTTAATTTTATAGAGATACTGAAACAATAATTTGTTTTCTTTTTAATTTAGTTTACTTAGTTTTAGTATGAAGGTATTTTAGAATAATTTTTTTTTAAAAATCATTTACTAAAAGTAGCTAATTTTTTTAAAACTTTTGTTTAAGTTCAATGATTTTTTATTATTAAAACTTTAATTTTTTTTCATTTTCCTCTTTTCAAAAATATTTTTAATTAATTAAAGGTTAGTTCATTAAATAACTAAAACACTTCTTTTTGTTTTATATTTTTGAGCTCGTTTCTTATTTGTGAAAAACAATTTTCATAGTAAATTAGTTCCTTTTTTGTCAAACTATTTTAATTTGAACTAGATGGTTCTCCG
>OVAN01006841.1:0-20588 GCA_900406275.1 Anastatica hierochuntica | reverse complement strand
AAATGAAGCAAGTGCAGAACTGGTTTGGCCCGTTTGAGTAAACTGATCATAGCTTGATATTCCTATGCCCAATTCTCCTCATTTTTGGCTTTTTGGAAAGCTAATAGATCCATATTGAAGTCTATGATTGGCTTTGGCTCTGATCGTCTCATGTATGGGCTGTAATCCACGTCTAAAGCCTGATACTCGCAGATGAGCAGCCTGTAGAACCTTCGGTTTAGAAAATTCATAACTTTCAACTCCAAATAGCTATTGACCTGAAACCAACTCCTGAAGCTGATATTATGCGTTAAGTTTGTAGATAAAATGGGTTTACACATCGGTTCCTTCTGGTTTGGTCGGAACATCCTTTGGAGTGATGATATGTTTGTTCTGAGAAAATTCTGATTCAGCCAAATTGTAAGCCCCATAACTCCCAGAAATTTAATTTATTTGTGATGAGTCTAGTTGCTAAATATGCTATGATGAGTAAGCTTTCCAGAACAATCAATCTTGTTGCATAATTCCATTTGGTTCGAAAGATATGCTCCTTTGAACGCTCCTACGTCAAATCTTTTTTCTAGGCAGATTACTCGGTTATCTTGTTGTCTGAGGAATAAGCTGGTCAGGATTGCATCAACACCAATGACTGTCCTCATCATGGTTTCACATATTGGAATCTCCTTAACAGTTTCTACAACAAAGTTGAGGAGAAATATCAGAATGTTATGGACACCGCGAGCAATGGTGATTTCATGACCAAGACTGTAGAAGAAGCTTACATGCTGGTGAATAATATGGTGAATAGCCAAGCCAATTGAAGATCTGATTATGATCACGGTAGAGGGAGTGGATCATCATATGCGAAGAGGATTGATGATCTGCAGTTAAAGCTTGATGAGCTAATGAGAAGAGATTAGCAAGGATTACACTTTGTTGGAGAATAGAATGATGCACCTGTGTTTTAAGAGCAAAAATTGGGACAGATGTATCACGAGTTCATGTCTGAAGAACTGAATGGTGGTCAAGCAAATGTGAATTACATTGGAGGTCAACGAAACTTTGGTAGTAGAGGTTTTAATCAACATAACAAATTCTAGAACAAGCCATACCAACAAAATCAAAGTGTATTCAATTCTGGATATCAGAACAAGAACCAGAATTATAGCAGTGGTTTCGGGAATAATGGCTATCAACAAAAGCAGTATGGTTCAAGAGGGTTCACAAAAAAATTATCAATCGTGTTATCATAATCCGAACCAGGAAAAACATTCTACATCTTCTCAAGATAGTGAGCTGAAGAAAATGTTGCAGCAAGTCCTGGAAAATCAGACAAAGTCTGCTGCGGACTTGAATCAAAAAGTGGACAATATGTACAGTGATCTCAATGGAAAGTTCGAGACATTGAGCACTCACATGAAATTGCTGGAAACATAGGTTGCTCATACTTCTGCGAGCACAGAGCTCCTCAAGGCGTTATTCTAGCCAAACCTGAGAAGAATCCCAAAATACTGCAGTGCCATCACGTTGCGAAGTGGCAAAGAGCTGAATAGTTTGTCGAAAATGGAAGGGCAAGGATCGATCGAGCCCTGCCCTAGGATCGATCAATCTATGCCTAATAACATTTCTTGACAGAAGGATAGGGATCGATCGATCCCTGCACCAGGATTGAACGATCTTTGTCTTGATGTGAACACATCAATTTCTTGTGATAAATTGAAGCCACTGGAGGTTGAGAAAGAGTATGTACCACCCCCGCCTTACATCCCTAAGCCTCCTTATCCGTCAAGACCCCGTCAAAAGATCAAGGAACGCGAGTACGAGAAGATGAAGAATCTGGTTGGTGAATTACATGTACGATTGTCTTTCGTAGAGGCAGTCAAGATGGTACCTTCTTTTAAGAGGTACATGAAGGAGATTCTTTAAGATCGCATGACCTTAGAACAAGGTGTATCAGTGCTTATTGTGGAGTGTAGCGCAGTACTTCAGAACATTGCACCGGAGAAACGCAAAGATCCATGTCCTTTTGTTTTACCTTGCAGGATTGGATCGCTTACTTTTGAGCGATGCCTCTGCGATTTGGAGTTCGGAGTTAGTGTGATGCTTGCCAGTATCGCAGCGGTTGAATATGACAAACTACAATCCCACAAGAATGTCATTGATACTTGCAGATAGATCTATTCGAAGAAAAATGGGTATTCTAGACAACATTCCCATTAGAGTTGGAGAGGGATATGTGTTTACAGACTTCGTAGTCTTGGAACTTGAAGAAGAACCCAAGGATACTATTATCTTGGGAATACTATTTTTATCTACAGCCAAAGCCATGATCAATGTGCAGAACGGTCAGATAGATCTCCGCCTTGGGAAGTTGACTATGAAGTTCAACATCAAGAAATCCATGAAGAAGCCTACCATTGATAGGCACACATTTTGGGTTGACGCACTAGCTGATGTGATTGAAGACTCTGCTGAAGTGCTCTACACTAAGGATCCACAACGAGTTTCTTTGACTCAAATTGAATGTGAGTATGGGTTTTTGAATGAAGATACGTATGAGGTCGTTGCGTTGCTGGACTCAGCACCTACTATTGGGAAGCATGTCACATACATCAAGCTCGAAGAGCTATCTCCTGCGACATCTACCTCATTAGTGGCGAGCTCGAGTGCTGATTGGAGTAAGCTGAAAGGTCCAAAAATCGAACTCAAGCCACTACCTACAGGACTAAGGTATGTTTTCTTAGGTCCTAACTCTACATACCCTGAGATTGTCAATGCTAATATGAACAATGCTGAGACTGCCTTACTTCTTTTGAAGTTAAGGAAGTATAGAAAAGCGTTGGGATATTCTTTGGATGATATCACAGGTATTTCTGCTGATCTCTGCATGCATAGGATCCACTTTGAGGATGAATCCAAGACTTCTATCGAACATCAAAGGAGACTCAATCCTAAGTTGATGGAGGTTTTCAAGAAGGAGATTCTGAAACTCTTGGAAGCAGGTGTGATCTATCCAATCTTTGATAGTACATGGGTAAGTCCGGTACATGTTGTACCAAAGAAAGGTGGAATCACTGTCATTACTAATGAGAAGAACGAGCTCATTCCCACCAGGACTATCATAGGCCACAACATGTGCATTGACTACATGAAGCTTAACTCGGTCACGAGAAAGGATCATTTTCCAATTCCTTTTAGTGATCAAATGCTGGAAAGACTTGCTAACCATCCTTATTACTATTTTCTTGATGGCTATTCAGGTTTCTTTCAGATTCCCATCCACCCGGCGGACCAGAAAAATAATACATTCACATGTCCATATGGGACATATGCTTACCGGAGAATGCCATTTGGACTATGCAATGCACCTGTGATTTTCCAATGCTGCATGATGTCTATCTTCACTCACTTGATTGAAGATATCATGGAAGTCGTCATGGATGACTTTTCTGTTTATGGTTGTTCGTTTACTAACTGTTTGTCTAACCTTTGCAAGGTTTTAGAATGATGCGAAGAGAAACACTTTATTTTAAATTGTGAAAAGTGTCATTTTATGGTGCAGGATGAGATCGTACTTGGCCACATGATCTCAGAGAGGGGAATCGAAGTTGACAGAGCCAAGGTGGAGGTGATGACGAGCCTGCAACCTCCTATATTTATCAAAGATGTTCGCAGCTTTCTCGGACACACATGATTCTACAGACGGTTTATCATAATCCACTCCATTCACTAGATTCATGGATATATGATATATCTCCTTCCAACTCCACCAAAGGTTCTTCCTCTGCTTCAAAGAACTCCTCATTCTCCTCAGTCTCCATCATGTATAATTGAGTCCTCTTATGTTTAAGATAATATTCAGGGGTGTATTTCTCATCACATAAATAATACAAGCCCTTAGCTCTTCTATCACTCATATGCTCTTTAGGCAAGGATCTTTGTGGTTTTTAACTCTTTCTATAGATTTCTCCTGAACTTTAAACTCAATCTTCTTCTGCTATGCTTGTTTATTATAGGGCAATATTCCTCTATTCTGCACGTTGACACTTGGCTTCTATTGCCAATTATTATTGAGGACCCTTATTGGGTTTGCCCTTTCATATAATCTTCTCAGCATTAGACATTTTCTAATAGATTGTGGCTGAACATCCTGACATGCATTTGTGTATCATTTCTCAGGCCAGCCAAATACACACTAACCAAGTAACTTTGTGATAGCTTCACCCTCGTCTTGATCAACTCAAATTTAGTATGATATTCAACAATACCATCAGTCCCTTGTAGCTGCTTTAGCTCAGCTATCAGATCATTAATCACTTCTTCAAATCTTTTCTTCGGTAAAGCTTTATATGAATCCCAACCATTTCAACAAATGAAATTCCTCTTCTAATTATACGACAGATTGATGCCAAGTCGTCGCATCGGAATCAAAATGAATAGAAGCCAATCGTACTTTCAAATCATCCGGAGTGTTATCAATGGCGAAATTTCTTCTAACTTAAACAACTATTCTTTCACCTTTTCGCCATTAAATCTAGGAAAATCGAGTTTCACTAATCTAGTGATTCCAACATAGTTACATTGAACTATTGATTTACATCTTCTCGTCATTACATCTTGTTGATGAATTTTTGGCGTCGCCGATACTGCCGCTGAAGATCGATTAAGATTCCGATCTCCATTTCCTGATGAATTTCAAAATCCCACCGATAACAAGCGAATAACCTTGAACATATCGACAATGTTCTTAGAGACTCTTTCTTCCAACGCCTGAGTTCGTTCTATGATTTGATCAATTCAAGATCCTAATGCTTCTTCCGTTTCGCGAAACACTTCTTCTTTCAAAAACGCTTGAGCTCGAGTTTCAGCCATTTCTGAGAATGCATCTTTGCTTAGATACCGTTGTAACAAAAAAATTTAGTTTCAATTGCTCAAATCTCAGATCAATGTACATATAATACACAGATCCGTCTCACCTGCCAAGAGTTTGATATGAATCTACTCTACAGTAAAACGATGAGGAAGATACAAGCAAAGAGAGAAAGAAATAGTTTGTTTCTACAAATGATTATGAATGAATTTTACAGAAATGATTCTCTCTCTTTTATTCTTCTTCCAACGACTCTTCTAACGAACATCAAAGCTCCACTCATTAGCTGCCACGTCATTCTTTTCAATTAACCAATAATCTTTTAACACGTCACCATCTTTATTTTCTTCCATTTCCGGTAACATTTTGGAGGGGTAAAGAGGGTGATTATCGGCCACAATTCTCTTCAATATTTACTCTACAAACTATAGAGCTTTCTCGACTGAGGGAGTCTAGTTCGCAAATGTCACACTAAAGCATGCTCTCATTGCTTACCTGGCCTCTCCAAACCGTCTTTCAACAAGAGACCGTATGATAGCCTGGAATGCGCTGATTGCAACCACCTGCCTACTCTGTTTAGACCCATTTTAATGTCGCAACCATCTGTGTTTTGAATTTTCTTAGTTATTATTCCTCACAAGTTAGGGAAAGAGGTTCTAAAGAAATGCTCGACATCGTTTATTAACTCATGGACATTGACCACTCCTCATCTAACACACTTGTGCCAAGGACATAAATCAATTCCTCCTAAGCATTATATTGCAGAGCACAATTCATAATATATGGCTTGAGCATAACAGACGTATACATGGAAAAGCACATATGAATACCTCAATCATCGCCACCATTGATAAAGAAGCCCGCAACAAACTCCTCTCATTGCGTCAAAGTTATGAACCTCGACCAACTGATCATCTTATACATTGGTTTAGTGTTGGTTTAAGCTTGACCGAAATGTATAAATCGAGTTAATAACCAAACCGGAAATTCTCCTACCGAGATATGGATTAGAAGTTTTAGTATTTATCTTAAAAGGTTTAGGAGTTATCTAAACTTTGTCTAATAGAATTAGGAAATCGAAACTCTTAGATATAAAAGAGTCATCGAGTTTTTTAGTATTTTTGTGAGGGTTTTTGGTTTTGAGAGAGGTTTTAGTTTTTGAGCTTAAGTTTTCTAATGTCATTAATAAAGAAAGCACATTCTTTGTTAAATTCAATTCCTAAAACCATATTGCAAAACAACAATTGGTATCAGAGATTTATTACTATCCTTACGAAATATTCAAAGCTCGCATAGCTGTGATAAGCTCGTGAATCCTTCTCTGGTTTGTAAGAAATCTAAAGAAGGAAGTCGACGTGATATGCTCTGTTTTTCGTAAAAACAAAGGAAAGTGATGATGGGAGAAGTAGTTCCGTCGTCATCTGCATCAAAACCAAAGGAAGGTGGAGGTTCATCTTCCATAAAGTGTCCCATGCTTATGGCCACAAACTATACGGTTTGGCCCTTGAGGATGAAGGCACTACTCGGAGTCCATAAAGCTTAGGAAGCAATAGAAGGTTCCACCGCCGATGAAGAGAAAAACAATGTTGCTATTGCTTTGAGTTTTGAATCAATACCAGAAGCTTTGATCCTCCAGGTTGGCGAGCTCGACAGCGCTAAAAAGGTATGGGAAGCCATTAAAACAAGGCACATGAGTGCCGAAAGAGTCAAAGAAGCACGTATACAAACTCTAATGGCAGGGTTTGATCGATTGAAGATGAAAGACATAGAATCAATCGATCAATTCTCTAGGAGAATCTCTGAAATAGCTTCTAAATCGATAGCTCTTAAGAAGAAATAGACAAACCAAAGCTTGTTAAGAAGTTCCTCAAGTGCTTACCCTGAAAGAAGTACATACATATTGTGGCTTCTCTATAGCAAGTCCTTGACCTCAATAAAACAAGCTATGAAGATATTGTGGGTCGCCTTAAAGCCTACGAAGAACGTATCTCAGAAGACGAGGAAGAGCATGAAGATTCAAATAAACTAATCTTCGCCAACTATGAATTGAAGAGCTCTTCCGGTCGTGAGTTCTACACTGAAGGAAGAGGAAGGGGCCTAGGTGGTCGCTTCTTTAATCGAGGAAGAGGTCGTGGTCGCACTAATGGGCCGAGAGATCCTTCAAGGATCACATGTTTTAGATGAAACAAGCTAGACATTACGCCTCAGTGTGCCCTGGTCGCCTCCTAAAACTACAAGAAGTGCAAACAAACACTGAAGATGAAATACAAGAAGCTGATGAACTCATGGTTCATGAAGTAGTGTTCTTGAATGAGAAAAAGGTCATACCAAGCAAGTATTAAGAAGATAGTAAAGGCGAGGATCTTTGGTACCTGGATAATAGTGCGAGCAATCATATGATAGGAGACAAGAGGTACTTCTCAAGGATCGATGATTTCATCACCGGAAAGGTGAGATTTGGAGACGACTCACGTATTCATATAATGGGCAAGGAGTCGATTGAATTTGTGGATAAGAAAGGCGTAACACGCACCATAGCAGATGTTTACTACATCCCTGATCTGAGAAGTAATATCATTAGCCTTGGACAGGCTATAGAGGCTGGTTGTGATGTGAGAATGAAAGGAGAATTTCTCATTACGCACGATCGGGATGGCACTCTTCTTGTTAAAACAACCAGGTCAAAAACCGATTATACAAAGTGCATATGGGCGTGAAGGAAAACGTGGCACTCTAGACTTGGGCACTTAAACTACGACACAATGAAGAACATGATGCAGAAAATAATGGTTGTGGGAATTCTGGAGCTCAAAGTTGAAAAAGAAATTTGTGGTTCGTGCTTGCTTGGTAAGAAAGCAAGACAAGTATTCCCGCAAAAGAGTTTATTTCGAGCAAATAAAGCTTTGGAGCTTGTTCATGGAGACTTGTGTGGACCCATAACACCAAGTATGAAAGCTGGAAATAAGTATATTTTCGTACTTATTGATGATTTCTCACGTTATATGTGGACACTCTTGCTAAAAGAGAAAAGTGAAGCATTTGCAAAGTTTAAGCTCTTTAAGAATCAAGGTGAGAAAGATTCAGGAAAGAGCATACAAACTTTTCGAACGGATCGAGGAGGGGAATTCACTTCACAAGAGTTTAACATGTTTTGTGAGAAATCGAGTATTAGGAGACATCTTACTGATCCATATACTCCGTAGCAGAACAGAGTTGTTGAAAGACGCAATTGAACTCTTATGGCAATGACAAGGAGCATCATGAGGCATATGCACGTACCAAATTATCTCTAGGCCGAAGGCATTAGACATTCCACTTACATCATTAACCGCGTTGCCTCAAGGGTCCTTAAGGAACATACGCCCTATGAGCTCTTTCATGGCAGAAAGCCAAACCTTAGTCACCTCAAGATCTTCGGGTGCATAGGTTACATAAGAGTGGAGTCGCCACAGCTTCGAAAGTTAGAAGACAGAACACAGATCCTGGTACATCTCGGGACCGAGCGAGGATCCAAAGCGTATCGGATACTCAACCCAATAACGCAAAAGATTGTAGTGAGTCGTGACGTTATCTTTGATGAGACAAAGGGCTGGAACTGGAAACACTTGGGAGAAACATCGCAAGTAGAGGAGATTTCGTATTATAGCTGGAAGTTTCGGAAGTCGCGGTATCTTGGAGATTACGATAGGTCAAGTTGAAAACAGAGCAGCTGAGAATGTTGATAACATACAACCGCAAGAAACAGAGGGTGAGCTGGAAACGAGAGAAGAAGAATCTGAGGTCGATATAGCTGAACTTGTCGATTATCTTGATGAAGCACAAGCCATACCATCACTTGCACTAAGGAGATCGAAACGACAGATTAATAAACCAAAATATCTGGATGATTATGTGTTACTTGGATAGGAAGAAGGAGAGCTTCTTCTATTGTGCATTAATGGTGAGCCGAGAGGATTTGGAGAAGCTTGTGCACACAAGGAATGGATAGCAGCCTGCGATGATGAGATCAATTCTATTGAGAAGAATCGAACCTGGAATCTTTTAGATCTACCAAAAGGATCGAAGACCATAAGCCTTAAGTGGATATTCAAGCGAAAGAGAAATGTTGATGGCAGTATCAATAAACATAAGGCTCGACTCGTTGCAAAGGGATATGTCCAGAAGTATGGAGTAGACTTTGAAGAAGTGTTTGCTCCTGTAGCACGTATAGAGACTATTCGACTCCTAATTAATCTGGCAGCTGCAAAAGGATGGGAGATCTATCATCTTGACGTTAAAACAACGTTTCTCCATGGAGAACTAAAGGAAGCTGTCTATGTCTCGCAACCCGAAGCCTTTGTAATACGGGGGAGCGAGGATAAAGTATACAAGATGAATAAAGCTCTCTATGGCTTAAGACAAGCCCCAAGAGCCTGGAATAACAAGCTTAATCAGATCCTGAAAGAGTTGGAATTTTCGAAGTGCTCAAAAGAGCCTTCGGTCTATCACAAGTTGGTAAGTGGAGATGTGCTGCTTATTGCTGTTTATGTTGATGATCTCTTTGTTATAGGTTCTAGTACAAAGATTGTTAATGAGTTTAAGCGGGAGATGGCCTCAAAATTTGAGATGAGCAATCTTGGTAAACTCACCTACTACCTTGGAATCGAAGTAGAACAAAGTGCTGAAGGAATTACACTTTGCCAAAAACGGTATGCACTTAAGATACTAGAAGAAGCTGGCATGGATAAGTGCAATCCGAGTCAAGTTCCCATGGATCCTAGAGTGAAACTTTCAAAGGCTGAGGAAGAGGAAGAAATAGATGGCGCCAACTATAGGAAGATTGTTGGTTGCTTGGGATACCTGTTGCATACAAGACCGGATTTATTGTTTTGTGTGGGAGTGTTAAGCAGGTACATGCAGCATCCGAAGGAGTCTCATGGTGCTGCCATCAAGCAATGTCTGCGATATCTGCGTGGTACAGTATCGTATGGTTTGGTGTTCAAGCGAACAAAACCATTGGAGCTTGACTTGGTAGGTTTTAGTGACAGCAGTCACAATGTCGACCCATATGATGGAAGAAGCACAACTTGACACATTTTCTTCTTGGGAGGAAGTCGAGTTACTTGGTGTTCATAGAAGCAAGACACTGTGGCATTGTCGTCATGTGAAGCCGATTTTATGGCTGGAATAGAAGCGGCTAAGCAAGCCATTTGGTTGAAAGATGTGCTTAGTGAAGTAACAGGCTCGTCGCACAGCAAGGTGATAATTCGAATCGATAACCAGTCGGCTATAGCACTCACAAAGAATCCGGTGTTCCATGGTCGTAGCAAGCATATGCATACTCGGTTCTATTTCATTCGTGAGTGCGTTGAGAATGAACAAATAGAAGTAGAACATGTTCCAGGTAGTCAACAGAGAGCTGATATCTTGACTAAGGGACTCAGAAGAGTCAAGTTCAAAGAGATGAGAGATCTCATAGGTGTATATGATTTGGCGAAAGAAGAAATCAAGCTTAAGGGGGATATTGTTGGTTTAAGCTTGACCAAAATGTATAAATCGAGTTAATAACCAAACTGGAAATTCTCCTACCGAGATATAGATTAGGAGTTTTAGTATTTATCTTAAAAGGTTTAGGAGTTATCTAAACTTTGTCTAATAGAAGTAGGAAATCGAAGCTCTTAGATATAAAAGAGTCATCGAGTTTGTTAGTGTTTTTGTGAGGGTTTTTGGTTTTGAGCAAAGTTTTAATTTTAGAGCTTAAATTTTTTAAAGTCATTAATAAAGAAAGCAGATTCTTTGTTAAATTCAATTCCTAAAACCATAGTGCAAAACAACATTTAGTACTAGAGTTTAATGTCATAATCTTCTTCGCCATCTTCTTAACTTGTCTCTTCTTAGTCTAGAAATTAAAATTTTCTTTTGCAATTTTCTTTTCAAGCAAGACACATCATTTGTATAAAAAGCTTTTTTTTTGTTGGAAATAAAGTTTTGCATTACAACAAATTTTTCCACACTAGTATAATTTGTATATTGGCATATATATCTTTGAGGCGTGTGTGTGTGTTCATATCAACAGATTGTCTTGGCATTTTACATCTATTATACATCTGATAAAATTCCTTTTCTCTTCAAGATTTCTATTTTATTGTTGAAAAAACTCAAAAAGATTTCTATTTCATATTTTTAGGATGTATGCATTTAAGTTTCCATATATATATATATGACAACCATCCAAGTAATTGAGCAAATGAGAGCTTTGGGAGTTTCGATTGGGTTAGGCTGAGGAAAAGACAACTTAACGACTTTTTTTTTGTAAAGTTTTCATATTTCTAAATTATTGTTTCTTTTCACTTTTAATATAAAATAAGCTTGGTGTTCTATTATGTTTTCTTACCTCTAACTATTGGTCCATCCAAGGACGAATGTCGAAAGATGACTTTCACTCGACAAACAGAACGTTTGGAAGAGTTTAAGAAGAATCACGAGCTTATGACTACAAAGATCAAGGTAATGTCTACAAAAATCGATGAATTGAACTACATATTTAATTATCAACTGTTGGTGCTTTGTTTTCACATCTCAATGCATTTTTAAAATATAAACCTTAACGCAAGAGTACGACTGTACTATCGTATTACTTAGAGGATCGGACAAAAGAGGAGTTCCTTAAATTAAAATCTAAACACAATGAATACACTAGAGTCATAAATCTAAAAAAAAGTGATTGGGTTGGCTTTGGTACTAGTTCTCATCTCGGTTCATTGCAAAATACATCCCTAGAAGTACATAAATGCATAAACATACGTAACAAGTCAGGCAAAACAATATATAATATGAGAGTGAAATGAGGTTTCTTTAAGCTTTATAAGAGGATCATAATTATTCCAAGGTCAAGGCATGACAAATCCACATTCATGATAGAAGTATGTTCACCCATACACATTACATACCTCAACTTTCACTTTTTGCTAATCTTAACATGTAAGTGTAGCGTTCTATAAGTCTACTTAGTGATCTAGTGATGGAGCTGGTACCCATCACACCCGGTTTGGACTAAACCGAACCTCAACCAAGGAAGCACTTGAATGCGCAATGGGCCTTGGAGGCCCACCATTGTCTAAAAGAAAGGAGGGAGAGAAGAACAGACCCAAGGAGTAGAAGAAGCCCACGAATTTGAGCTAGAAGAAGAGGGTAACCACCAAATCTTCTCCTTAAAAGGCGAATTGAATGTGCATTGAATGGAAGACAATTAAGAGGGAGAAGATCTTGGAGCTGTTATGGAAAAAGAGGAGTATAAAGGAGTAAGGGGGAGCTCGAGGAAAGAGAGATTGGACTCTTGAGAGAGATCTAGTAACCAAACTTTGTATTCACATTTTTACGAAATCATCAATGAAATCTTTACTCTTTCTCAGTTACATTGTGAATCATATACCCCGTATTCTTGAGTGGATTTCAGATCCATCAATTGGCGTTAAAAGGAGGGGGGACTCCGCTTCGCCACATCAATATTCCACGTAAGTCGAACTAAGATTTTTGTTATCTATTCTCTTTTCCCTTTGATTACAAGAAGTCATGTTCGGCGACAACGGAGCCGATGGAAGAACCAGCCCACCTCCTCCAGGAAGCCACGACGGAGACAACATCAACATGACCACCGTGATTCGGGAGCAAGAGCAAACGATACTGGCAATCGATGCGTAGGCAACACTATATCAGGTTCCGGAAAGTATGAGCGGCATCTTTGCCCTGTTGGTCGTGAGGACTACCAGACATGAGGAGCAAGACCGGAGGTCGAGACAAAGTTTAAAGGAATTAGCGCAGGCCCAAGCTACCCAGCTTGCAAGATTGTGATTCTTAACCCCGATCTCACCACGTGAGCTTTGGACTCCGGAGACCCAACCTGAGAATGGTGCAACCCACACCGACCAAAGATCAGGCGGAGATCGGGATCTGGGGCGACAAGACTCAGATCTGGGAGGAGTGTCAGTCCAGGCGGATACCAAGCTCCAAGCGTTAAAGCAGACCCTCGCTCAAGCAACGGCCGAGCTCCAGACAATGCAGTCCCAGATCCACAAAGCAACCAGCTCGGCGCCGGAGGTTCATCGAGTGATCGAGGAAACCCAAAGGACACCTTTCATAAGCCGAATTGTCGGCGCAACTATTCCAAGCATCAAACTCAAGATCGCACCCTACGAGGGTAAAACAGATCCCTGAGCTCACATGATTGCATTTCGCATCGCGATGGGAAGGACCAAATTCAATGATGCCGACAAGGATGTCGGGTACTGCCAGCTCTTCGTCGAGAATCTTTCCGAAGTGGCGTTGAACTGGTTCTCTCGCCTAAAGGCGAATTCCATCGATAGCTTCAACGAACTATCAACAACCTTCATCAAGCACTATTCTATGTACAACAAGAAGGGAGCTTCGGATGCCGACCTCTGGACAATGACTCAGAAGAAAGACGAATCTCTACGATCGTTCTTGTCCAGGTTCTAAGCTGTTATTTCTAACGTGGTTGTAAGTGACGAGGCAAGAATCGCGACATTACGAAATGCCCTCTGGTACAACTCTCGCCTTCGAGAAGACCTGATGTTGAACCGGCCTACCTCCCTGGAAGAGGCTCTCCACCGAGCTTTAATGTTCGTGGAAATTGAAGACGAGAAGAAAGCATACGTGGAGAAGCACGCTTCGACTACAAAGACGGCATCCAAGGAGAAACCAAGGGTGGAAAAAGACAACAAACGGTCCCACGATGGACATCGACCTGAGGGAAGCAACACCAAGCATAGGTCGTTCCAAATATCGAACTCACGAAACTCGAATCGGAGCTCGGGATCTGGCTCTGGCTACAGGCCCAGGTCCAACACCTGGACACGGAATGATGGGGCTAGGACCTCAGGAATGTTCTGCGAACACCACAATACGTCGGGCCATTCAACGGAGGAAGGCTACGGCTTCAAGCAGTATCTGTTCAACAAGTATAAAGCGGAGGGATTAGCTAAGAAAGACGAAGACCACGAGGAGGCGCGACATCACAATGACACGGAACCACCAAAAAAGAGATCGGGAGACGAGGCAAATGGAGAAGGCGGAACCTCCCACAGCTAGGAAACGAATCAACATGATAATGGGACTGAGTCCTTTCTTCAACGACACAGTCCGCTCAATAAAGAGTTACAACAGACAACCGAACTCGACAACCGATGACGTACATGTAGCAGTTAAAGAGGACACCATCATAGAATTCACGGAGTGGAAGACCAGGGGCGTTGAACACCCTCATAATGCCGCCTTGGTGATAGAACTAATGATTGAGGACTGCGAGATAGCTAGAGCTTTAATTGACTCAGGGAGCTCGGTGAACGTCCTCTACAAGGAGACGCTCGACAAAATGGAGATCTCATAAGAGCGTATAAAGAAATCAAAACAACCATTGACTGCCTTCAATGGTGACACCACAATGTCGATGGGGACAATTAAGCTCGACACATTCATAGGTGATGTCAAGATGGAGACCAAATTTACGGTGGTAGAGGCTCCAGACATATACAATGTGATATTGGGAACCCCATGGATCCATTCGATGCGAGCTATTCCGTCCACCTACCATCAGTGTATGAAGTTTCCAACCGAGCACAGAGTAGTAACTGTACACGGGAGTCAGAGGACAGCAAGGTTGTGCTATGTTAATGAAAAAAAAACTTCACAGATCTCAAGCCCAATGCACATTCTTGATCCGAGCTCCGGAATCGAGTCAAGGAACAACATATCATGTCGAACCATCTAATCCTGAGCTCGACAAAGTCAGGCAGGTATGCATTGACCCCAACAACCCCGATCATTGCGTAGGAATTAAGGCGAACCTTGAGAAGGAAATTTTCAAGGAGTTGGTGGCATTCCTTAAAGAGAACAATCACACTTTTTCCTGGACAACAGATGACATGACGGAGATAAGCTTGGACGTAACATTTCATGAGCTCAACGTTGACCCGACCTATAAACTAGTTCGCGAAAAGCGGAGGAAGCTCGCAACAGAAAGAGCAGAGGCCGTCAACGCAAAGGTAGAGCGTTGCTCAAAGATGGCTCAATCATTGAAGTCAAATACCCAGACTGGTTAGGTAATCCGGTGGTTGTCAAGAAGAAAAATGGTAAATGGCGAGTATGCGTGGATTTCACCGACCTAAATAAGGCATGTCCAAAGGACAACTTCCCTCTTCCGCACATAGATCGATTAGTGGAGGCCACAGTAGAAAACCAGCTGCTATCCTTCCTTGATGCATTCTCCAGGTATAACCAGATACTCATTCATCCCGACGACAGGGAAAAGACGGCCTTTGTAACCAACAGAGGACTCTATTGCTACAAGGTGATGCCGTTCGGGTTAAAATATGCAGGAGCAACATACCAGAGGTTAGTGAACAAGGTGTTTTCCGACCAACTTGGAAAGAAAATGGAGGTATACATCGATGACATGCTGGTCAAATCATTGCGGGAAGATGATCATGTAGGCCACCTGAAAGAATGCTTTTCTATCCTCAACAAATATGGCATGAAGCTGAACCCGAAAAAGTGCACATTCGTCGTCACCTCTGGAGAATTTTCGGGGTACTTGGTGACCTAGAGTAGAATCGAAGCTAACCCCAAGCAGCTTTCCGCTATTATGAACATGAAGTCGCCAACAACAGTGCGGGAAGTACAACGACTCATGGGACGGATAGCGGCGTTAAACCGATTCATTTCTCGATCTACTGACAAATGTCTCCCGTTCTACCAGAAACTGCGCTCCAACAAGAAATTCGAGTGGGACGAGTCATGCAAAGAAGCATTCGCGCAGTTGAAGACATACCTGACCACACCTCCGATCTTATCCAAGCCGGAAACTGGTGAAGTGCTGTATCTATACATAGCGGTGTCTTAGTCTGGGAGGAGAGCAACGAACAAAAGCCCGTCTTCTATATCAGCAAGTCTTTAGCAGATGCCGAGACTAGGTATATGATTACCGAAAAACTGGCGCTTGCCGTGGTCACATCAGCAAGGAAGCTTCGCCCATGCTTCCAGTCTCATTCCGTGGCTGTATTATCAAACCATCCACTCCGTACCATACTCCACAGTCCGACACAGTCATGACGTCTAGCCAAGTGGGCGATCGAGCTTAGTGAATATGACATAGAGTATAAACCCAGAACGACATTGAAATCTCAAGTCTTGGCCGACTTCATCATCGAAATATCCCCAGAACCGAGCTCGGGAGAAGTGCCTATCGAGACCTGGACCCTGCACGTGGACGGATCTTCGTCCACTAAGGGATCAGGCGTTGGAGTGCAACTCATCTCCCCCACTGGGGAGACCTTAGAGCAATCTTTCAGGTTAACATTCCCGACCTCGAACAACGAAGCAGAGTATGAAGCGCTGCTTGTCGGGCTCCGACTTGCGAAAGCAGTAAAGGCGAAGAAGGTCGGCGTATTTTGCGATTCCCAGCTCGTAGCAAATCAGTTCAACGGGGAATATGAAGCTCGGGACGACCGCATGACGGCATACCTAAAATTGGTGCAGAAAGAAGCCGCGATATTTGACGAATTCTCTCTGACCAAAGTGCCACGAATGAGCAACTCCGTAGCAGATGCACTGGCCGCACTGGCCTCAGCTTCCAAGGAAAATCTTAGGCGTACGATTCCAGTGAAACTTTGTCAAAATCAAGCATCGACGATGTTCTTACTGACCAAAGCTTGGAAGCACAAGGCGACCAACCAGAAAAATGGCAAGCGATGGCCCTTCATGAGGATGACTTAGGCGAGGACCCCGGAGCCGGAGCCCTTGAAGGAATTGGAGAAGGCGACGACTGGAGGGACGAGATACGGAGTTACATCGCTGACAGAACTGTGCCAGATAACAAGTGGTAAGCTCGAAAACTAAAGCAACGGAGTGCACGCTACACCTTATTCGAAGACAAGATCTTCAGACAGAGAGATAAGCGTATACATGTATTGTGTACACGACGACGAGGTACGACACGTTATCAAGGAAGTCCATTCTTGAGTTAATGAGAACCACGTAGGCGAGAGGTCGCTGGCACAAAATATCCGAAAGCAAGGATACTACTGGCCCACCATGGAACGAGATTGTCAGGCTTATGCTACCGATAATCCATCAACCAACCAAGCTGATGAAGTCGGTCATGACACCATATCATTTTATGTGTTGGCAATGGATATCGTCGGACCACTGCATAAGTCAGATAAAAAGCAATACCTGCTCGTCTCGACTGATTACTTCTCCAAGTGGATAGAAGCGGAAGCATACGCCAAAATAAAAGACAAACAGGAAATCGAATTTTTGTGGAAAAACATCTTATGCCGACATGGGATCCCACATGCAATCATCACAGATAACGGCTCATAGTTCATCTCGAAGGATTTTGAGCATTTCTACTCGGTCTACAAAATCAAAATCCAATACTCCACTCCTCACAATCCCCAAGGCAATGGACAAGCAGAAGCAATAAATAGGCGCATAGTAGAAGGCCTCAAGAAAAGACTCACCTCCAAGAAGGACAGCTGGGCTTACGAGCTGGATGGAGTATTATGGTCGCACCGAACCACACCATGTCGGGGAACACATCAGTCGCCATACTCGCTCGTATACGGTGTTGAAGCGGTTATACCTGCCGAGATACGGGTGCCAACTCTTCGACGACGGATCCTCCCCAAGGATGAACTCACCAACGACGATCTGTTGAGGGTCAACTTAGACACGATTGAAGAACAGCGGGAACTCGCCTTTATATGCCTTCAAGCTTACCAGAACTAAGTCGCCAAGTACTACAACAAGCATGTCAGCCCCCGCACATTTCAAGAAGGAGACTTGGTCCTTCGACGGGTGGTGCAGAATACGTCGAAGTATCAAGCCGGAAAGCTCGACGCAAGTTGGGAAGGCCCTTATAGCATCGCCAAAGTGGTGCATCCAGGGATCTATGAGCTTCTCCGCATGGACGGCAAGCTGGAGCCACGCCCATGGAGCTCGGTAAACCTGAAGAAATACTATAGTTAAGCTTCCTGGCCGCGTGTGCGCATATCGCAAAAAAAAAACAACCGGTCCCTTGGACCTCAATGTAATCGAACTACAGAAAGGCTTGATCCCTCCGGGGTACGTAGGCAACCCGTTGTGGGTATAGCTGTTGTATTAAAAACATTATTTTATTGTTATTATAATTCTTTTGCCAAAGTGCAATTAGACAAGTTCATTTTCAAAAATCGTCTCCCTTACGAGCTCGGTTGTGTCGGCGCCCTGGCCAGGTCTCCCGACCTCCGAGTTAACTGTGCGCTTCCCATAAGTGCCTAGGTGAAACGACACCACGGATGTGGAAAGGCAACCCCCATACGGTTCCCCACAATCTAGTATGACTTAAGTATACGCTTGTAGGAAACCCAGATCACGTCCGCAAAACACTCGAGAGGCGAATCATATCTTTTGAGAATGATGCCTTGGTTGTGGCACGGGATAAACCAGCACCGCGCTGCGCCCTAACGCCAAGTCCTGAAACAGGGTAAGCCGGAGACATTCCTCGCACGTATGTTCACTACTAAAGATTAGAGTGAACTCAATAGAGGGCCCTCGCATTCCACAAATCAGTAAAATCATGACTACAATTGCAGCCGAAGTGTTGCAAGCACAAGTGAAATGCAGAAGCCAAATAAAATTCTCCGTTGATTCCGTAACCACACTAATAACTCTCCTTTCTGTGTACTTTTGGTGTATTGGAAAAGAAAAAAAAAACAAAACACATGAAGCATTTGGGACAATCATATGGTAAGATAGGGTTCATTCGTTCCATGTCCTTTGTGTCAACAAGATGCTTTCGTGTGCTGGAGCTGATAGGCTTCAAACTGGAGTGAGAGGTGCTTTTGGTAAGGCTCTTGGTACTTGTGCAAGACCTGCCACAAGACAGGTTCTTCCAACGGTTAGGTGCAGGGATGACCATGGAGCTTATCCTCCGGAGGCTTATCGTAGAGCTAGAATCAAGTCTTCTAGTTGTCAAAGATCACCATTAGCAAAAAAATGGGGGTCTACCAAGTTCAGTTGTGCTGATTACACTAAGCTAAGACAATCTAGGAAGGTTGTTTCGACCCACGATCTATTGATTAATCAGCAAAGAATGCTAGGTGGATCGAAGCTATGTAAAGCAAATCAGAAGACTTAAATTTTAAAGTTGTGGATAAAAGCCTTCCTAGGCACCAGAAACTAGGTTTGAAAATAACGTCAACAAAAAAAGAAAAGCAACAAAAGTCCAGAAACTACGAAAGAAAATATAAAGGCCACAAACGACCTATCCTTGGGTCTCTTCTTGATCTTTGGCAAGCTCGGAGGCGATGCTTGGGGAAATGACAACAGCACTGGAGCCAAACTGGTCGATCTGAAGGGCCGGGGGAGCAGGCAGGTCGCCGGCGGCGGCAGCAGTAGGAGTTTCCTCAGCAAGCACGATGGTTGGAGCAGCTGGAGCCGTGGCTAGCTCGGAAGGTTCAGCAGTTGCGGAGGAGACCTCTAGCTCAGCAGGAGCAGGAGTGGGAGCAACAGGAATGGCCAAAGTAGACCCTTAGAACTGTCTGACACTGGGGAAACCCGGAGATCTTCTGCCAGGTTAAGCTCAATGATATCCATTTCATTGAGCTCGTCAGCAAAACCCTCAAGTGCCGCCGTCATATTTTCCTTCTCGACATCAAGGTCGGGCTCAGTCCCTTTCACCTTGCTTTCCTTAATCTTGTCAATGAAGTCAGCTCGGGCCTTGGCTTGGGATTGCAAGAGGGCGTTCTCCGGCACAAGCTTTGCATCCTCTAGATCTCGCTCAATCCTCGTGAAGCGAGCCTTTTACTTAGCAGCTGTTTCCTTCCTTGCCTTTTTAGAGGCCTTCCGAGCTAACCTTTCAATATTAGCCTTGAGACGGGAGACTGTTTCCTCATGAGCCTTATCAGCACAGTCATGACGCCATGAAAGGTCAGAGAATTTCTTCTCTACTGCCTCCAGCTTGGCATCCATTCGCTCCTCCTCCCTTTGGGCCCCGTTACGAGCTTCCTGGAGCTCGTTGAAGATCTCGTCAGCATTATTCTTAGCTTCAACCAAGTGAGTCTCAGGCTCCTCTGTCCTCTTCTAGGCATGCTCTTCAGACGCCTTGAGCTTCTCTAGGGCTTGGGACCAGGATGCTTCAAGAGCTTCATTCTTAACCTCGACCTCGACAACCTTCCGGGCCATGTCCTTAAGCTCGAACTCCCTGTCGATAGCCAACTTGACGGCCTTGCTACGCATACCCTTCTCAACATCAAGGGCTTGACGGTTCGCAAACCACTGCAACTTCATACGGCTCAACTCCGCCTTGTACTCAATTCGGAAGCGGTTAAAAAAGCCCATTCCCTAAACACAAAGAGCATGAGTTAGGAAGGGAAAATCCAAGGAAAAGAAGCAGGAGTAGAAAGCAAAGGAATTACCTCAGTATAACGAACACAAAACTCCTAGTAGGAGTCTGTTTGCAGCTGGAACTTTCTCGGAGGGGTTGGGCCATGAGTAAGGTGGACTTCCTCACAGAACTTCATGGCAGCGGCTCTTTCGTGTTCAAGGGAAGAGGACTCTGGAAGAAACTCTGGAGGATTTCTCTTGAGAAACTGCGGACCATCCAAGACGAGCTTCACAAAGCAACGGACTTCATAACCATCGAGGAAGTAATGAAAGTCCTGTCGCAGAAGCATAAGCCGTCGAAAGCTTCCTCGAAAGA
>OVAN01006840.1:0-20438 GCA_900406275.1 Anastatica hierochuntica | reverse complement strand
CAGAGACATCACTCAAAGGTAAGCGATCCGATCTTACAAGGTAACACGAAAGGACCAGGATCCTCGCGTTTCTCTGGTGTTATGTTCTGAAGCACTGCGCTGCATTCTGCAGTAAGAACTGAAACATCACGCTCTAATGTCATGCGGTCTGAAAGAATCTCATTCATGTATCTCTAAAGAGAAGGTACCATCTTGACTGCTTCTACGTAAGGCAATCGAACATGTAACTCACCAACTAGATTCTTCAGTTTCTCATACTCGCGCTCTTAGATCTTCTGACAAGGTCTAAAAGGGTAAGGAGGCTTGGGAACATAAGGTGGGGGGTGGCACATACTGATACTCATCCTCCTGCACATTCGTTTCATAGCGAGAATTCGATACCCTCTCGTCAGGACAAGGATCGATCGATCCGGAGACAGGGATCGATCAATCCTTATCTTGTTTTCAAGATTGATCGATCGGCTCAGGCGATTGATCAATCGCAAAATCTCGCAATTTTGGTTGGGCTTCAACATTGGAGATTGATCGATCCTAGAACTGGAATCGATCCTAGAACTGGAATCGATCGATCCTTGTCCCAGACGGACCTGCAGTCGTTTTTCCGCTTCTAAGTGTAATGACATTGCAATACTCCTTCGGATTCTTTTTCGGTTTGCCTGGAATGGTGCCTGGTGGGGCTCTGTTGCCCATAGAAGTCTGAGAAACTTGTGTTTCCAGCAATTTCATATGAGTGCTCAATGTTTCGAACTTCCCATTGAGATCACTGTAACATTTTCTTCAAGTCCGCGGAGGACTTTGTCTGATTTTTCAGCACTTGCTGCAACATTTTTTTCATCTCACTGTCTTGAGAAGATACAGAAGACTGTCCTTGGTTATGATTCTGATACCCCGAGTGATAGTTGTTCTTAAATCCACCTGAACCAAACTGCTTCTGCTGATAGCCACTGTTCCCGAAGCCACTGTTCTTGTTCTGAAAACCAGAGTTGAAGACACTCTGATTCTGACTATACGGCTTGTTCTAGAACTGATTCTGCTGATTGAAACCCCTATTACCGAAGTTTCCCTGACCACCAATGTAATTCATATCTGCTAGCTCCTCAGACATGTATTCCTGGTACATCTGTCCCATTTTCTGCTCTTGAAGCACAAGTGCTTCATTCTGCTCACCAACAAAGTTCACACTCTGTTGATCTCTCCTCATTAGCTCATCGAGCTTTGACTGCAGATCATCAATTCTCTTTGCATTAGATGACACAACTCCTCTACCACGCTCGTAGTTTGATCTGCGATTAGCCTGACTATTCGCCATGTTATTCACCAAATCATAAGCTTCCTGCACAATCTTGGTACATAAATTCTCATTACTAGCAGTGTCCATCGCATTCTGATTCTTCTCCTCAATTCAATTGTAGAAAATGTTGAGGATATTTCAATCTGTGTACCCATGATGAGGACAATCATTCAGATACTATTTGAATCTCTCCCAAGCTGCATGAAAACTCTCAGCATTAAATTGGCGAAATCCTGAAATCTTGTTCCTCACAGACATAGACCGCGATTTAGTAAAGAAATAGCCTAGGAATACAGCCTTGATCTCATCCCATGCGTTGAGAGAATTATGCGCCAGGCTGTTGTACCATCATGTAGCTTTGTCATTCAGAGAGAAAGTGAACAACCTACATTTCAGAGCATCAGCAGGTACTCTGTTGTGCTGAATAGTATTGCAGATGGCTTCAAACCTATCCAGATGGTGCATTGGGTTTTGAGATGGCAACTCATGATACTGGTTATGCTGCACCAAGTTAATGAGACTAGTCTTGATCTCAAAATCTCTTATCTCAATGGGAGGCAGACGAATCCCAACACGATTCGCATAGAAGTCCTCTTGAGTGTCATATTGCGCTAGAGTCATCCTATGTTGAGGTTGATTTGCGCATTGTTTCCCGGTAGGTGCAACATTCTGCTTGCCAGCTTGCTGAGCACCAGCATTAGCACCTCCACTAGTAGGTGGATTGGCTCCTGGAAGAGCTCCTAGAAAGAGAGAGTTATGATGAACTTGAGTATCGTCACCGATGTGATCACCCATGACTGCAGCAAACTCAAACTCTTCAATAACCTCCAACAACTTCTCTCTCTTCTTCTTTCTCTCTAGACGCGAAGGTTCAGGCTCGAACTCAGCAAGATTCGATGTCCCTTGGCTTCTAGTGTGAGGCATGTTCATGCACCTGAAATCACAAAAATAAAGAAGAAAAAGAAGAGATTAAACAAAATAAAGAAAAATTTCTTAGGCACGCAATGATCCTAAGTTCTAAGACTCCCTATTGGTCCCCGGCAACGACACCAAAAAACTTGATAGCTAAGGTTTTCACCCAAGATAACACTGCAAGCGCACAGATGTACGTTGTAGTGGTTCGGGATGGAATCCACAGAGACCAAAGGTAGCACGAAGAAATAAAATCAAATAGCAGGCTAAGGCTAAAAAGATGTCTTGTAGAGATGATGCAAAATAGAAAATAAGAGAGCACAAAAAACACAGCAAGCAACGAGGTTGTAAACAATTCAAAGAAGTGTTAAGCATCGGGTATTCTCGAGGAAACATTTCATTGTTGACTTAAACTACAAATTAGGGAAGAGATTAAGAACTGTCTTGAATTCAAATTCTAATCTAGAACTGATCTACTTCCATAGCATCAGCGCCCTATGCACTAGAAACCTCGAGACGAACTTCCGTTGACCCTCGATTTCTAGTCATACATTACTAACATATTTGATAGGTTCCCAATTCACTTAAACATCAACTTCCGTTGGCTTAAGAAGAATTACACATTGATAATTCTTTCAAGCATTTAAACATTCACCTTCCAGCAGTTAAACAACCTAAGATCAGAAACTAAGTGATCAATTCAGTTTCATGCATTACGATTAACCATAGATGAAGATCCATTAGATAATATCCCTAATCATGAAATTCTATATCAACAAATCATGAATCCCGTTTGTGAGAACCCTAAACCCAACAAACAGACTAGTCACTCATAGATAAAGGAAAAACACAAATCAAATTGAGAGACATGATCATATATTGCATAAATAAGAGTAAATAGGGTTCCGAAAGCTTCTCAATCGAAGAACTAAGATGTTTCTTCTCCCTTGGATACAAACTCAATCTCTCTGCTCTGAAAGTCTCAAAAACTGCATAATGAAAGGAAAAATTCGAGTCTAGGTCTTTTATGTGAAATCCGATTCGAAATAAGTTCGGTCTGGGTCTTCGTAAAATCGGTCGGCAATTCTGGACAGGGTTCTGTCGATCCGGGGACAAGGATTGGTCGATCCTTATCCAAATATCTGGGTATTTTGGACAAAGATCTGTCGATCCATGTCTGGATCGGTCGATCTGTGTCAAAAATTCAGGGTATTTTCCAGCTTTTCACGAACACTTCCTTGGATGCTTGAAATCCATCCAAAATGCATTCTCTTTGCACATTCAAGCTCGAATCTTGTAAAAACAACAAAGAACACAAAACCGCGCCAAAACAATCCAAATACACACTAAAAACCTTAGATCTTGTGTTAAAACCATAGCAAAAACCTACTAAAATATTGACAAATCAGATTCCTCACAATTTCCTCGCAATTTTTTGCATGGTCGGTTTGTGATAGATTCCTCGCAATTTGTGGCATTTATTAATTACAAGGTTTAGTGTTTAGGGTTTTGTATTTCTCGAATGTTTGAAAGTGTTGATAAAAACTAAGTTAATCTTCCTTGACCTTGACCTTTTATTCAGACAATCGATGATATCGTGAAAAATGTAAACAAATTACAAATGTTCATATGAGTTCTTTCAATAGTTATAACGTTATAAGGTAAACTTCAATTTTTGTATAACTTCAAAAACACACATGTTATCATTTTATTTTGTTGTTTTTTTTATGTACTTCTGGAAGAATCATTTAGATAACTGGTTGATTCGTGTAACTATTCGTAGTTTAGGGTTTATGATTTAAGGTTTAGGGTGTACGGTTTAGGTTTTATGGTTTAGGGTTTAGTGTTTAGGGTTAAATATTTAGTGTTAATGGTTTAATGTTTAGGGTTTAGGGTCTAGTGTTTAGGTTTTAGGGTTTATGATTTAGGATTTAGGGTTTATGGTTTAGGGTTTAGGGTTTAGAGTTTAGGGTTTATGTTAATGATTTGCGAGGAGATTGTGAGGAATCGTCGCAACTTCATCGCAACATATTGCGACAAAATTGCGAGGAATCCTCGCAAGTCCCTCATGATTTCTTTCACTATATATTAATATTAATTACAATTAGTGACATGGTACAACATGTCTTATTCTTATCAAAAAACGACAAAGTCACCAATACAAAGAACAATGACATTAGTCGTACTACAAGTTCTTATAGAGTAACAAAGACAGTTTCCCGTGCTTCAATTTTCTCAGAGAGCAAAATGTTATTAACACAATAAGCTACTTCGATTTCATCTATTTCCATAGGAACATCGTCGTTTTATTTCTTCGCATAAAGTTTTGAGGTGAAGATGAACAAAATAAATTTTCATTAAGTACTTTGAATAAAAAAGTAATTACTACACAACATCAATCATCATCATCAGAGGCATCATCAGATACATAAACTGAATTGTTTTCTTGGTCCTCGTAAGAGTCTTCATTCTCAGATTCGTCTTCCTCCTCCTCATATTCACCGATAATGTCGTTGTTGTCACTTGATGGGTCAACATGTATGACATCTTCTGTTGATTCAGTCAGATCAGCCGTCACTTGGTCTGCTATGTCTTCTTGTAAAACAACATCGTCTTTCGCTCCGATAATACGACCCCTTGGACTGACATTGATCACAGAAAGCCATTGCTCCCGTCGTTCTCTTACGCATGGATACGGGACGAATGTCACTTGCTCTGCTTGGGATGCGAGAACAAACGGTTAAAATTTTTCATACTATCTTTTCGCATTTACGGATGTAACCCCCAAATTGTCTACTTGAACTCCAAGCCCAACGATTGGGTCATACCAGTCGCACCTGAACAACACACATCATAAACCCACTACTCCGGGATAACTAACTTGTATAATCTGATTAATAACGCCACAGAAGTCTGATTCCCCCCTGTACACAAATGCCGTAAGTTGCAATTGACCTCCTGGAACCGTGTATACCCGCGGGTGAAGTACATCGGTGCAGTGACTATCTGTGTAATAGGGTACTGAAACGAGTGCGTGGAACCAAAAGGGGAAAGGAACATCAGTATATCCATTGTTCACTTGAAATCATTGACATATATAGTAGACTTGTTTACAAATTAAACCATTCTGGTAAACATTAAATTAAAACGCTTTTAAGACTTACATAGAATTGTAGCCACTTTGCGAAATCTCTTTCTTTCTACTTAGCGTACTCCTGAACCGACAAATTGGGATAAGACTCCCTAATTTGTGAATCAAATAAGTTGCAGTAGTTAATTGGTTTTAAGCATATATATATATATTGTAGCAACTTACATTTGATTATTAAATTTAAATAATGACATGCATGTGTACCTCTCGATTGGTTGCACGAACTCACAGTTTCGTAGAATATAAGTATGTGCGTTGTGAGTATATTTAAAGTCTTCCCACCATACCTCCTTCAACTTCCCCGCTAGTCGCCCGATTTGGCAGAAGATATCAAGTACATCGGGGACATTGTACGTAGGCGCTACGTCACCATCGTTGTATCGCCGAGGTATGTTTTTCTTTGTCTGAACTGTTGAGTTGAAGTAATACTGAGTAAAGTGAGAGGTTTCCTCAGTTAAGCTTCCAGCGACGATCGAGCCCTCGACTCTCACTAGGGTTTTCACTTTTTTTTTCAAGAATCCCATATATCTCTCAAAGGGGGTACATCTATCTAAAATGTACCAGACCGGCTAGAGACGCTTCATGCGGGAGGTGAATCGGGAGATGCTCCATAACATCGATGAATGAAGGGGGAAATATCTTTTCCAAGTTGCAAAGCAGAACTGGAATATTACTTTCCATCTTTGTAATTCCATCCTCAGTTAACGTCCGCGCACATAAATCGCGAAAAATAAGCCAATGCATGTATATGAAATTAACAAATGTTAGAGTAGTACTTATTTTATATATTGAATTATATACAAGAAAATGAATACGTTGAACTAAGTTAGATTTTATTACCCGTTACCGCCTCGTGTACATGTTGCGGAAGTAACTCGCCTAGAGTAAAAGGTAGGAGCCGTTCCATAAATATATGGCAATTGTGGCTTTTCATGCCAGAAAATATTTGTACCTGCTCAAGGCACCTTGAAAAATTTGAGACATAACTATCTGGAAATTTTACGGAAGATTTTGCCCAATCAAATAGTGCTCTCTTTGCTTCTTCTGTTAATTGGAAGGCAGGCACAAGTAATTTCCCATCTCTTGTAATATGCAAATCGCTCCAAGCACAAATGTCAACCAAATCACGTCTAGACTTGACATTGTCTTTCGTCTTAACCAGCACATTGAAAATCGTGTGCATGATATTATCGAAAAAGGTTTTCTCGATATGCATCACGTCAAGATTATGCCGAACCAATTGATCTTTACAGTATGGGAGCTCTCAGAATATGCTTTTTTTTATGCCTATTGGGACTTTCCAAATATCCATTAGCCATGTTCGGTTTGGTGTGCCAATTCCCCTCCCCCACTGCACTGTTTCCTTAGCACCGTAATAGTCAATCTGCTCCAACACATCGTCACCACTCATATACACTGGGGGAGGAAGCTTCCCAACTTTTTCTTCCTGAACAATTTCCTGTACCTCCTGTAAGGATGGGACATCGGCAGAAATCGACGATGACTATCAAACCAGCAACGTTTAAGTCCATGCTTAAGTTGAAATGCTTAAGATTGATGTGCACAGTAAGGACATGATAACCTTCCATGGGTTGTCCAACCAGATAGCATTCCGTATGCGCGAAAGTCGCTGATGGTCCATATAAGTGTCGCCTGCATCTTAGAGTTCCTCTGTTGTGATTAATCGTACGTACGGACACCTGCATACCACAACTACTGCAACTCTTGGATAAGAGGTTGGAGGAAAGCGTATAAAGACTTCTTTGTGTGCTTAGGTTCGGGCACTAAAGTGTTCCATGCTTTCACGTCTGACGGATGTGTAATCTATCCATTCCCAGATCTATGTTGTGCATGTCATCTCATCGCAGCCGCGGTCTTTTATGAAAGATATAGTCGCTTTAGCCTTTCGGTGATTGGCAAGTACCACATCCGCTGAAATGGTACGCGAGTACATCCAGTTGTAGGTTGATATCTCGGTTTCCCACAAAAACAACACTCCTGCAACTTTTCATCATCTTTCCAAAATATCATGCAGTTGTCGATGCATACATCAATCATGTAGGATGGTAACCCAAAACTAGAAACCGATTTCTGAATTGCATAATAAGACTCAGCGGAATTATTATCCACAGGCAAATACTCTTTAAATAAATCTGCCCATGCATTCATGCAGTTCTCAGGTAAGTTGTAATCGCTTTTAATTGTCATTATCCTAGATGTAAATGATAATTTAGACAGACCTTCTCTACATCCATCGTAGATAGGTTGATTAGCAGCGTCTAACATATGATAAAAAAAATTTGCATCTACGTTCGATTCCACATAATTTGGAACATCAACAAATGTTGCACTTTCTTGACATGCATATGATGTATTCTAAAATGCATCTGTAACAATATCATGAAACCTTTTTTCTGTTTCATCCTGCGTATGACGACTAGTTCTTCCTCTATTTAGGTTCCCACGACTAGAGCTACTACCTTCTTCAACATTACAACTTTCTCCATGAGAAACCCATAGATAATAATTTGGGGTATACCCTCCATTATATAAATATTTCTTCACATTGTTAATTGAGATATACTTTTCATTCTGAAATTTCACACAAGGGCAGAAGAATTTACCATGCTTTTGCAGAAGGGAGTTGTTTGTCGCTTGATAGATGAATCCACGCAAACCGTCCCGGTACTCTTTTGTTACTTCACCGGTAATAGGATCTTTGTGCCTATACATCCATCCTCGTACGACGAAAATGTCAGACTCCCAACTAGACATTTTTTCGATATTTTTTTACATTTTTTTGTTTGAAGATGTTGTGAATGAAATGGGAGAGTGAGCAGTTGTATATATAGGAAACTTTTGCGAGTTATTTGCGACCAACATTTCCCTAGCAAATATTTTTCACACCAGAAAATCATTTAAACCAAATTTTCCGGTACACTCGTTAATTCCTAGCAAATATTGCTAGGAAATTGTGAGGAAATCACTTTCTTTCGCTAGTGGTAACAATTTCGTCGCAAATTTGCGACTTCAGTCGGTTCCTAACATTTTCGTCGCAAATTTGCAAGGACATTACTAGGACTGATTTTTGTTCCCAAATTTTCCGGTACACTCGCTGATTCCTCACAAATATTGCTAGGAAACTGCGAGGAAAACACCATCTTTCGCTAAGTGGTAGCAGTTTCCTTGGAATTTTGCGACGACAAAGGATTCGTAGCATTTCCTCGCAATTTTGTGAGGAAATTACTACGAAAGATTTTTTTCTCAAAATTGCGATGAAATTGCGACCAATAAATTTTCTATAGCAATTAGGTCGCAATTTCCACGCAATTTTGCGACGAAAATTTTTCCTCGCAATTTTGCGTGTTTTCTTGTAGTGATAGAAACAAGCTTGAGGCAAAGAGTTCAAAAGCAATGTTCATTGGATATTCAAAAACTCCGAAAGGTTATAAGTGTTATGATCCTATTGCTAGAAAAGTCTTGGTGTCGAGAGGAGTAAATTTTGTGGAACGAAAAGGTTATTATGAATAGAAGAGTTGGAATGACCTGAATGATCTCTCTCAAACACCCTCAGATAAGGCCACAAATCTTCGAATCATCTTAGAAAATCTTGTGATTAATTAATACCATGATCAAGAACCAAGAAATGGAAGATTTACTACTCTACCAACTCAAGATACTGGAGAAATTGAACAAGCCTCCCATCTTGATCATGAGGGGGGCAATGTTCCTGATCCACATATACCAGATCAAGAGAACTCGGGAAATCATAATCAAGATGGATCTGATATGGATTCAACTCATGTAAATGTGGATGAGCAAGAAAAATTCCATGAAGACTCAACTCAAGTTGTTGAGGATGAGGCTCAAGAACCTGAAATTCAACCTTTGAGAAGAAGCACAAGAGTAAGAAAGGATCCTACAAAATGGGCTAATACAAGGGCCTACTACAATGCTTAGGCTATGAATCATCCAGCTCAAGCAACTTGCTCTCTTGCTCATATTCCCATAGAACACCAAATCAAAATTAGCAGTCTGGATAAAGGGTATATCCCAAGTTCCTTTGAACAAGTTATGGGGCATAAAGTGTGGTCAGAAATGATACGTGGTATGAATCTGAATTGCCAAAAGGGAAGAAGGTTGTAATAAGTAGATGAATCTTCACCATTAAGTACCTTAGCAATGGAGAGGTCGAAAGGCAAAAGTCAAGACTTTTTGTAAGAGGTTTTACTCAAACAAATGGAGAGTATTATGTGAATACATTTGATCTTGTTGCCCAACTTCATACAATCGAGATTATACTATCTCTTGTTGTCAACCTTGAATGGGACTTATGTCAAATGAATGTGAAGAATGCCTTTCTTCAAGGGGAACAAGAAGATGAAGTCTATATGCATTCACTCCTTGATGGAACACTTAGTAAAACCAAGGAATGTTTTGAGATTGAAAAAGGAAATTTATGGTCTCAAAAAATATCCTAGAGCTTGGTACAACAAGCTAAGCGCAACTCTCAAGGGTAAAGGTTTTAGAAAGTCTAAACTCGATCACGCTCTCTTCACTCTTGCTAGACCATCAGGTATTATTGTTCTTCTTTTTTATGTAGATGATATCATCGTAAAAGGAAATCAAAAGTATGGTATTCAATCTACTAAAGATTTTCTTAAATCTGTTTTTGATATCAAGGACTTGGGTGAACTAAAATACTTCCTTGGGATTGAGATTTGTAGATATAAGTATGGACTATTCCTGTCCCAAAAGAAGTACTCTTGATTTGTTAAAAGAAGCAAATCTACTTAGAGGAAAGTCTATCAAAACTCCACTTGAAGATGGGTACAAGGTTTTGCTTGAGGGGGAGATTGAAAACAGTCAGCCATTTGAAGACCTCAAACTCTATAGGAGGATGGTTGGTAAGCTTATATATTTGACTATCACTAGACCTAACATTTGTTTTACTGTAAATCAAGTTAGCCAACATATGTGAATTCCAAAGATACATCATTGGAAGATGGTGGAAAAAAAATTTGAGATACTTGAATTGATCTTCTAGTCGAGGTGTTTAGATGGGATGCAATGGGAGTTCAGAGATTCTTGGCTACTGTGATACTGAATGTGTTGGTGATAGAGAAGTTAGGAGGTCAACCACATGCTATTGTACCTTTATCGGAGGTAAGGCAAAAAGTGGTTTCGTGTTCAAGTGTTGAAGCTGAGTATAGTGCCATGAGGAAGCTGACAAACGAGCTAATATGGATCAAGGGTCTTCTGAAGAACTTAGGTATTGAGACTACTTTTCTAATGACCATGCATTGTGATAACCAAGTTGTTATTCATATTGCTTCTAAATCTGTGTTTTATGAGAGGACAAAACACAATGAAGTTGACTGTCACAAGGTAAGGCAAATGGTGGTTCAGGGACTGATCTAGCTATGTTATACAAGAAGTGATGATTAACTTGCACATGTGTTTACAAAAGCACCAAGAATGAGGACAATTGAGTCCATATATTCAGGGCTTGGGCTCATTCATCCTCCACAAAGCAACTGATTCCCTTATACCATGGAGCCTCTACTCTTTTCCGTACTAAGGTTTTGTCCCATTGGGTTTTCTTTACTAAGGTTTTTAATGAGGGAGGCCTTCATGGTATCCAAGCTTGACATGTTCCCATGTTCAAGCTTGAGGGGGAGTATTAACAAGAAGAAATGATTTAATGTTTACTCCAGGAACTGAAGCTTGCTGCATGTTGAGCATTTACTGTCTAGGAAATATAATTCTCTGCATGTTCAACATTTGTTTTTCTGTTGAGGCTCCTCTTGCAAGAGTTGTATATATATGTATTTTCTGAGCAATAACAAAGTAAGGAGAATTATTCTTCTCTTCTTTCTCTCTAAATTTTGTCCATATCTCTCCCTCTCTCTCTCTCTTATGTTCTTGTCTATTTTCATCTTCACACTACAAAAACTTCTACTTATTGTGACAAAAATTTGTTACAAAAAATATATGTCACAACTTTGTGACAATTTAGATACAATATAGTGACTAAAAGATTATGTCGCAATATCGTAACTATAACGTAACTATATTGTGACGAAATGAATAGTAGCAAAAACGTGTCACAATTAGCCACAATGATGTGACTAAAATTCTAATTGTAACAACTGTGACCAATTTGCGACCCAGTTGTCGTCTCAATATTGGTACATAATTGGGACGAAAGTGGTAGTCTCTTTTTTTGACGATATAATGACGAAAATTATATCACTAATTATTTTTGATAATTATTTACGTCATGTGGCAGTTGTTATGTATTAAAAGTTAAAGACATATTTATTTAATATTTTATTTCAAAAAATATTAAGAGATATTACCTTGTCAAAAAGTGATATACTACCACCGTATTCATTAACATTTTAGTAGCTAATTATCTTTATTAGTTTTTATGAATTCTTAGATAAACATTACATTCCTTATTAGATAAGGAAAACTTTATATCATTTCCTTTTTGTATTATCAATAAGAGTAGGGATCTCTTCACGTCTATAAGTATATATATGCATACTCTTGTAAAAGAAAGTCATACAGAGACCAATAAATCTGAAGGACAAAAAAATAGGTTCGTAAAGTCTCATAGACTTTTTGTTTGTTGTCGCGTTTTTTGTTTTGATTAATTAATAGGTTAAAATTTATCTTGTTCTTTGGCGTAAAATGTTTTGCTTTTTTTTTTTTTAATTTAGCTGGATCTCTTTCTCTATTTTCGTGTAGTACAATAACAATATTTTTTTCGTCCGGATCACAATGTCGACTAGTAATAATATCTCTGCCACTCGACGTTGGATGTATGAACGGATTGATCAGACAACTATTATTGTGACGAATATTTTTGTCACAATGTACTCATTTTGTTGTAGTGTCAATCTTATTATTTCTCTTTAAAATCTCACAGTTTATAGTATAGTGTATTTCACGCAACTTTGATGAACCTTTGTTCTGGGTGACATTTTAACTTTAGTTCAGTGTCATTGATTAAAATTTGGTTTTTTAAAACCACTTAAAAGAGTTTATAGAAGTACAAAAACAAGACTTTGAAGTTTTTAGCATAGTGTTTTCGCGAAAATTTGATGCATCCTTTTTTTGGGCGACTTTTTAACTTCTACTTATATGTCATAGTTTAAATTATGGATTTTGTTTTAAACAATTTTTATGAGCTATCGGGGTTGGAAAACAAGATTTTGAAGTATTTAGCATGGTGTTTTTCACGCAACTTTGATGCATCTTTGTTCTGGGTGACTTTATAAATTGTAATTTGATGTCATAGTTTTAATTTTGGGTTTAGTTTTTAACATTTTTTATGAGCTTATAACCGTAGGAAAACAAGATTTTTAGGTTATTAGCATACTGTTTTTCGCGCAAGTTTGATGCATCTTTGTTCTAGGCGACTTTTTAACCTCTAATTATATGTCATTTTTTAAACTTTGGGTTTTTTGTAAACTATTTTTATGAGCTATAGTTGTAGGAAAACAAGATTTTGAAGTTTTTAGCATGTTGTTTTTCGCGCAACTTTGATGCATATTTGTTCTAGGTGACCTTTTAATTTGTAATTTGATTAAATAGTTTAAACTTAGGGTTTCGTTTTAAACAACTCAAATCAGCTAATAAGAATAGTGCTTTCGTGCAACTTAGATTCATCTTTGTTCTGAGTGACTTTATAACTTGTAATTGGAGGTCTAGCTTAAATTTTGGGTTTTGTTTTAAATCATTTTTTATGAGGTTATAGGAGTAGGAAAACAAGATTTTGAAGTTTTTAGCATAATATTTTTCCTAGAATTTTAATGCATCTTAGTTATGGATGACATTTTTTTTAAAACAATTTGTATGAGCTATAGGAGTAGGAATACAAGATTTTAAAAGGTTTAGTCAAGGTGTTTTTCGTGCAACTTTAATGCATCTTTGTTATGGGTGACTTTTCAATTTGTACTTCGATGTCATAGGTTAAATTTTTTGTTTAGTTTTAAACCATTTGGATGAGCTTATATGGGTCGGAAAAACATGATTTTGAAGTTTTTAGCGTAGTGTTTTTCGCACAAGTTTGATGCATCTTTATTCTAGGTGACTGTTAATTTGTAATTTTATGTCACAATTTAAGATTTTGGTTTTGTTTTAAACAGTTTTTATGAGTTTATAAGAGTATAAAATCAAGATTTTTAGTTTTTAGCATAGTGGCTTTCGCACAACTTTGAAGCGCCTTTGTTTTGGGAGACTTTTTAAGTTGTAATTTGATGTATTACTTTAAACAATGGATTTTGTTTCAAACCACTTAAATGAGCTTGTAGGAGTAGGAAAACAAGATTTTTGAATTTTTTAGCTTAGTGTTTGATGAGTATCTCCCAAGGATGTTGCACTCCAAGTTGGTAAAGGGGATAGGTCTTGCTGTATTTTCGCCGTGAAGCTTCAAAACACAAGGGATGTGGAGCGAAAGGTCACATAGAAGTTCTGAAATAGCTTCTGATATACCGTGGAGCGAATGGACGCATAGAAGATGTGGAAGGCTCTTTATTTACTGGGTGATTCCTTGGACATGACACATCAAGACGCATCGGGTTGATCAATGAATATTACACATCATGATCGAAACAATGGATATTACTCACCATTGAAAGAAAAGTGAGAATCATTCTCAAGGTTCCAAAAATAATAATCAAAAGCTTATCGTTTTATTGATCAAATAGTCTCTTTAAATATTGAAAATAAAATAACAAACGTCCATAAATATAGCTTAACATGCAAAGCTTTTAGGAAAACCACATTCAAACTTTAAGTTGCATGTAAGAGAGAGAAATAGACATAGGATTTTTTTTTTATTGATGAAAGGGACTCTTTAAATAGAGAAAATAAAATAAAAAATGTCCATAAATATAATTTAACATGCAAAGCTTCTAGGAAAACCAAATTCAAACTTTAAGTTGCATGTAAGAGAGAGAAATAGATATAATTAGTTTTCTTCGATTGTTTTTGGCTTGCATCCACTTTATTAGGCTTCTATGATTGACCAATATTATAGGAACACTTAGTTTGTAGCTTGATTCATCCTAGTCTTGTCGGAATACTTCATTCAATGTTTGCAGGTCCGAAACGCGTTAGCTGGAAATCGCCTGTTTTGTAGATTGAATAACTCATTCGTCTGAACTCCGTTTGATATTATTCTTCTTCGAGAAGCTTTGTAATTGAGATGACAATATTTTCCAATTAGGTTCATGCGTTTATTTCTTTTTGGTTTAGGAGATATGCTTCAAAAATGAATAGATGTCCAGATGCTTCCCATAATACATATAAATGTTTTTCGCGCAACTTTGATGCACCTTTATTCTGGGTGACTTTTTAACTTGTAATTGGATGTCATAGTTTAAATTTTTGATTTTTTAAAATTATTTTTATGAGGTTATAGGAGTAAGGAAACAAGATTTTGAAGTTTTTAGCTGAATATTTTTTGCGCAACTTTGATAAATTTTTGTTCTCGATGACTTTTTATCTTGTATTTTGATTTCATATTTAAATTTTGGATTTTTAAACCGTTTTGATTAGCTTATAGGAGTAGGTAAACAAGATGTTTAAGTTTTTATCTTAGTATTTTTCGAAAAAATTTAATGCATCTTTGTTCTGGGTGAATTTTAAACTTGTAAGAATATGTTATAGTTTAAACTTTGGGTTTTGTATTAAAAACGTTTTTGCCAGCTTGGAAAATGTTAGCTTTCAAGACTCTTCCCATTCTAATTTCTTATTTCCACTCAACTGCTGTTTGAATAGGAGGTATTTTTCGGTAGATCCTTATATAAACTTATATAAGGTGGCTATACGACCTGTCAGCCGCTACATTTCTCGTGCTGTCGTGGGCGAACTCATGTTGAACTGATGTCACCTATTTTAGGTTTTCCTCATTCCCCATTGAGTGAATAAATACTCTAAGAACTCAACCGAGGTGATCGTTAATGTATATTTTGTGAGGTTGAGCTTCATCCCATTCTTATTCCAAATTGAGAAACATTCCCACAAATAGCTGACATGATTTTCCTCCCTTAAGTATTTAACCGACATGGCATAGATGTATACCTCCATTTTTTGGTCGAGCTGTTCCGAGAACATTATGTTCATCAGTCATTGATAGGGCATCCTAGCATTAGTTAAATCGAAAGGCATTACTTTATAACGGTAAAGTCTGCTATATGTGGCAAAATCAATTTTTCCCTATTGCCAGGATGCATTAAAATATAATTGTAGCCAGAGAACTCGTCCAAACAAGTTAAGAGTTGGTTCCTTATGTATTCGTATTTTATGAACTTTTATCGTGGTTTTATTCGAGATATATGATATTTTAATATGTATTTGGTTCTCTTTGGATCAGTTTTGTGTTCTTTAGTGTTTTTACAGGTGATAAGCTTGATGTGCAGAAAAGATCACATGTTGGATTGATCACTAGATAGCTCTCAAATGTTTCCTTGGCAACAAACGTATAATCCTGATGAAATTTTTTCCGTGAGAACACCCTGTACCCAGAGCTTTTTCTCTGATTGATTTACAACTGCTTGTTTCGTTGCTTTCTCTACTTATTTCAATTTACAACATCACTTTTCAACTCTTCTTTTTCGCTTTAGCCCTCATTTGATTCAATAGTTTTGCGTGCAACCTTTGGTCTCTGTGGATTTGATCTCAAACGACTACAACACATGCATATGTACGCTTACAGTGCTTTCTTGGGTGAAAACCTGAGCTATCAAGTTTTCTGGCGCCATTATTAGGGACGAATAGGTCCTCTTAAGGCTTAGGTTCATTACGTGCCGAAGGAATTTACTATACTTTGTTTAATCCCTTGTTATTTTTTCGTTTTTTGTGCTTTCAGGTGCATGAACAGACTTCAAACGAGAAGCCAAGGAAAAGTAAATCTTCTTGAGTTTGAGTAGGAACTTGGACGTCTAGAGAGGCAGAAGATGAAAGAGAAGTCACTTGAGGGTAATCTTGATTCTGAGTTCGAAGACACTATGGGTGACAATATGGAGAACTTACAGATCCTTGAGCAATCCTCTTTTCCCTATGGCTCTTCCAGGAATCCACCCACCTACTGAAGGTGGTAATAATGTTGATGTTCAACATATCAACCAACAAAATGTTGCAACTGCGGGGAAACACGTCGTGAATCAACCTCAACGGATGGTGACTTTAGTGCAATATGATACTCCAGAAGCTTTCTATGTGAATAAGGCAGGGATTCGTCCGCCTCCTATTGAGAGGAGAGACTTTGATATCAAAACTGGTGTCATCAATTTGGTGCAACAAAATCATTTTCACGGGTTGTCATCTGA
Organism: Anastatica hierochuntica; assembly: GCA_900406275.1. Lineage (NCBI taxonomy): Eukaryota > Viridiplantae > Streptophyta > Magnoliopsida > Brassicales > Brassicaceae > Anastatica > Anastatica hierochuntica. The sequence continues at coordinate 3,739 of OVAN01006840.1, read as the reverse complement.
GAACCCAATGCACCACTTAGATGAGTTTAAAGCAATCTGCACCACCATTCAGCATAATATGTACCTGTTGAAGCTCTGAAGTGCAGGTTATTCATCTTCTCGCTGAACGACAACGCTATGAGATAGTACAACTATTTGGAACCAAACTCTTTGACTACCTGGAAGGAAATTAAAGCAGCTTTTTTGGGAAATTTTTTCATGAAGTCTTTATCCATGTCTCTCAGAAACAAGATTACTGGATTTCAACAATTGGGTACAGAAAGTTTCCATGCAGCCTGTGATTGATTCAAGGAGTATACAAATGATTGTACACATCATGGCTTCACATATTGGAATCGCCTTTACATTTTCTAACAATGGGGTTGAGGAGAAGTTTTAGAACGCCATGGAAATTGCCATCAATGGTGATTTTATGAAAAAGACTGTGGAAGAAGATTACATGTAGGTGAACAATATGGCGAATAGCTAAGTAAATCGCAGGTCTGATTTGATCGAGGTAGATGAAGTGTAGCAGTAGATGCAGAAAGGATTGATGATCTACAGTCAAAGCTTGATGAGCTAACGAGAAGAGGTCATAAAGGGAACACTATGTCGGGTAACAGAACGACGAATCTATGTTCCAAGAGCAGAAGATTCAAAAAATATACCAAAAATTTTTGGCTGAAGAGCTGAATGATGATCCAGCAGATGCGAATTACATTGGAAACCAAGGGAACTATGAGAACAGAGGTTATAATCAGTAGAACCAGTTTAAGAACAACCTTTTGGTATGAATTCAAGTATCTTCAATCTACGATATCAGAATAAAAATCAGAATCTAACAACGGTTTTGGGAACAATGGATATCAACAGAAGCAACAACACGGTTCTGGAGGTTTCAGGAAAAACTACCAGTCAGGTTATCAGAATCAAAACTAGGGACAGTCTTCTACATCATCCCAAGATAGTGATCTGAAGAAAATGCTACAGTAAGTGCTGGAGAATAAGACCAAGTCCGTGACAGACATAAAATTAGAAAGTGGACAACATGTACAGTGATCTTAGTGGGAAGTTCAAGACATTTAGTACTCAAGAAGTTAATGGAAACACAGGTTGCTTACACTTTTTCTAGCAATAGAGCCTCACCGCGCGTCATTCCAGGCAAACCAGAATAGAAGCCCAATGATTATTGTAGCATTATCACATTTCGAAGTGGAAAAGAGGTTCAAAATTCGTACATGACAACTAGACAGGGATCAATCGATCCCTGCACGAGGATCGACTGATCCATGTAAAAATCTACTTCTAACGCCTCTGGACAGTTAGACAAGGATCGATCCCTGCCCATGGATCGATCGATCCTTGTCCAGACGTGAACACACCTGGCTCAGATGATAAAACGAAGCATTTGGAGGTTGAGGATGAATATGTACCACCCTCGCCTTATGTCCCTAAGCCTCCATATCCTTCAAGACCCCGCCAAAAGGTCGAAGAACGCGAGTATGAGAAGTTTAAGAATCTCGTCGGTGAATTATATGTGTGGTTACCTTTCGTAGAGGCAGTCAACATGGTATATACTTTCTCTAAAAAGATACATAAAAGAGATTCACTCAGATAAAATGAACTTCGAGGAGGGTGTGTCAGTGCTTACCGTAGAGTTTAGCGCAGTTCTAAGAAACATTGCACCAGAGAAACGCGAGGATCCAAATCTTAGTAACTGAGCGATTGAATCTGACCTACTAGAAGCCCACAAGAATGTCTCTAGTACTTGCATATAGACCAATTCATAGACCAGTGGATATTGTAGACAACATCTCTGTTGGAGTCAGAGAAGGTTATGTGTTTACGGACTTCGTAGTGCTAGAACTTGAAGAAGAACCTAAGGATCCTATTATCTTGGGTATACCGTTCTTATCTACTGCCACTGTGGGAACCAAAATTCTCACTGTCAATGATACATGGTTCACGGATTTTCTGTAGCCAAAGATCAACAGATCAAGTAGCGAGTTAGCGAATTAGTGAAGACGAAAATACGAAACTAAACTGCGAAGACAATAAGACATAAATTGTGAATAGGTTAGATAACGAAATTGGATTAATACGAAATAGATTGCGAAGCGATATGAATTTAACGGTGATAAAGTACAGGATCCGTACAAAAGGTTAAAGTGAACGAATACAAAGCGAATACGAGAACTGATCGAAAGCATGCGAAAAACGAAGAACGAAGAACGATTCGACAGACACAGTTAACAAAGAAGTTAAGGGATCTTATTCGAATTTCGTGATCGGAGCGTGCGCAACCGGTGTTAAGCCGTGGCCGCATGATCTGTTGGTGACGATTACATAGAACTACAACGTAGACTCGTAACCTAGTTGAGACGCAGCTCGCTACCGAAAAACGAAAATAAGAACCCTAGTTTTCTAAGTGTTTTGTGGTGACGAAAAGCTCTGTGAATGTATCAATATATGTCCCTCCCCTTCTTTGACTTTGCGTCCTTTATATAGATTCTTGTGGGCTGGCTCGATTTCCTTTTCCGTCTCGATTCGTACATATCTTTTCGCGGGAATATTCCTTTTTCCCTGATTCTCCTAAATCTTTTTGAGATCCTTCCTTATCTTTCCAGAACTTAACATTTTCTCGAGATCCTAATGAACCANGGCCCTTTCGGGCCGTTTCGCGGCTAAGGGACCTTCACGATTTATCGCGGAAAACCGTTTCTCGCAGGAATAAGCAGCAACAGCTCCGTGGACCGATGCGGTCAATCGTATAGTTTAGACTCTTTCGGTGCTTAAGTTAACCGTCGTCGTTTTATAGGATTGACACGAAATCCACGAAAATCACGAATCCTTGCAATTCTTGTCATGATGTTTTGACAGAAACTCCAATCGAGACGCAACGAGAGATGATCAAGTGAAGGAAATGACGATCGGAAGGGACGTGGTTCAATCAACGGACTACGACTGAACGTTATCCGCGCCTCAGCGCCAACTGGCGCCAAGACAGACGCTCTGTCTTGGCGCCAATTGGCGCCAAGGACACAGATTGGTCTTGGCGCCAATTGGCACCAACACCATGCCCTGGTCTTGGCGCCAGTTGGCGCCAACACGGACCTTCTGTCTTGGCGCCATTTGGCGCCAAGACCATGCTCTGGTCTTGGCGCCAATTGGCGGCAAGACGGACCTTCGGTCTTGGTTCAATCGACATCTAGATCGACCTCTAGTTCGGTCGTCAATCTGTTTCAAGACTCGTTCGTAGGTCTGGCGTAAATCGACGTTTTAGACATTTGGTTCTCTGATGCTTTTGGTGATCTCGTATCGCTTCAGAGGATGTATCGTGTGGCCTCGTGAGAATTATCCGAGGACCATCGATGCTAGCCTTGTCACTCGAATGCTTTAGTTTCTTTCAGACAGACATACTTTATGTGGAGGTTGCTCATGATTGACTATCTCCGATGCTCTGAAACCAGTTCCGCAAAAGACAGCTCGAACGATGAGAACCTCAGAGTTTTCAGATATCCTTAGATCCCTGTGTCCGGAGGTGAAAGCATTGTTTCCGTAGTCCTTTTAAGGCATCGATTTCGTCAGGATAGTTTTTCACCCCAACAGTTAGCCCCCCCAGTTTGCGAGAACCGTAGTGCTGTTTTCGCAAACTTGAAGGTGTACTTGATGTACATACAATTTCATGCATATTTTAATGTGTTTTAGATAAGTTTTCATTCAAAATTAGGTTGTAAATAAGCATATTAGCTTTAGAATG